>JAHKKF010498040.1:0-13717 GCA_019740295.1 Labeo calbasu | reverse complement strand
AAAAAAAAAACTATATTAACATGTCAATGATACTCGAACAATGCTGTATTTGACACGCTGTATGTGACTGAAGTGAATTCAATGCGCTTTGCATTGTGGGCAAAAGCAAATCCAAGATGGCGGCGAGCAGGCGACTGCATAAGGTAAATATTCCGAAAAATCTTCTTTTACGCATACTAAATGTAGATTTTACTCCCTTTACCTACGTAAATAGGAATATTGCGAACTTGAATCACTATTGGTCGCGAAGCTGAAACTTTAGAGCACTCTGGTGTGAAATGCGATGTGGATGATGAGGAAGAAGCTAACGATCTTAGCCGTAGTTCGAATTGGCACATATAATGGAAATAAACAGTCGGATAAAGCTCACATATGATAATCAGTGTTCTGGATGAGTGTAATTCATGGTGTGCTTCAGAATAAACTTTTGCACGTCTGTTAAACAGTGTTGATGTTGACAGAAGATGTTTAGTGGATGAGACAGAAACTACCTTATCTGTAAGTTTATCAAGTAAGATCAAATAAAAAATAGCGATCGAATTAAATTAGAATGAATAATAGCTAGTTTAATATAACAGATGAAGTTTTTTTGCGCGGTTTCAGGGTGGAAGTGAATTTATGATGATACTATGAGAAAGAGAAACAGGAAGTATGATTGTCTTTTTCCTTTGAATCGTTTATAATTCACTTAATCTGTTCAAGATTAACAACTCTTTGATAAATATATACATTCTTTTAGTTCTGAATGATTATAGTCATATTTTAAACTCTTAGGATTTGCACTCTGTTAAATGTTCCAAATATAAAAACAATTGTATTTCCCATACAATTCTGCCATTTTAACAGAATTAAATTAAAATGGCTTGAGTTTTTATAATGCAAATATAATTATAGATTTTTAACGATAAATCAGAATTTCACATGGCACAGTGAAAGTGAAAGTATTTTGTTCTCATTTTGCGGTTTCTCAAATCGCTCAACAATTTGAGAAGTGTCAGGTTTCTTTGTACCTTCATGTACTATGTTTAACAGGAACTCGATGAAATCCGCAAGTCTGGAATGAAAAATTTCCGCAACATTCAGGTGGATGAGTCAAACATTCTGACCTGGCAAGGACTCATTGTTCCTGTAAGTTCAAAGGCATTTCATGCATTTTATTAAATGTGCATGCATAGAAATATCAACGTCTTCTCTCGATTGAATCATTTCGCACATACCTTGTATTCTTTTTCAGGACAACCCTCCATACGACAAAGGTGCGTTCCGGATTGAAATCACATTCCCTGCAGAATACCCCTTTAAACCTCCGAAGATCACGTTTAAAACCAAGATCTACCACCCCAACATTGATGAGAAGGGTCAGGTGTGTCTGCCGGTCATAAGTGCTGAGAACTGGAAACCTGCGACCAAAACTGACCAAGGTACGGCACGTTTCTAATCGCGTTTTATCCGCCTCACACTCATAGTATCGTTGTTAAGTATGATTTTTTTCCCCTCTTTGACCAGTAATCCAGTCTCTCATCGCCCTCGTCAACGACCCCCAACCAGAGCACCCGCTGAGGGCCGACCTCGCGGAGGAATATTCAAAAGACCGTAAAAAGTTCTTTAAGAACGCAGAAGAGTTTACAAAGAAACATGGCGAGAAGCGGCCAGTGGACTGATATCGCATGGGCGCGTTTCCCTTGTTTCTCCTTTGCCCACTCCTCCAAAACCGTTTCCCCCAATCCGAGTCCCCGCCAGTCCGCCCTCACTCTCGGTCCTCCGCGGAGCATCCCAGCATCCCAGCCGCATTTCACCTTCGGCAGAAAGACCCGTGACTTCTCAGCCTCTGGGTGTCGAAGCGTGTCGAAATTGTGATGAGGGGAGCGTCGAATGAGAACTTGATAAAAAGTGGTGAGATTTGGGGGTGGGGAAGGACGGGGGCGAAAAGGTTGTTCCTTTTAATTTGTTCTTAAATTGCACAGAGATGTGTTCAGGTCATGTAATCTGCTGCGTGCTGAATCTTGACTGTTTTCATAGCAGAATACTACGGTGAACCAGAGTATAATGTTAAGTCGTTTCACTTTCACATTTATGACATTGAAGAAATCAGATCCAATAGTTTGTTAAATTGAAACACATAATACGTCAAAGGTGTGTGGCAAATGTTTCTTTTATATTTTTCTCTCATCTCTGTAATAATTTTTTTTTTTTTTTTTTTTTAATTTTTTGCTTAGGTTGCACTGTTTTCTGTGGAATAAGGTTTCATGTTCTTCATAATCTCAGTTTGTAACTCGAATCACAAACTAGTCACTGTCACCAATATAATGTTTATGATGTCATAAAAAGGAAAGCAAAACTTGACTTGACTCTGTGTCTGAATGAACTTCATCTCAAGACCTTGCTGGGACACTTATTCTTACACATCTTATTAATACGACTTGAAAATTCTTAATAAAAATAAACCTCCCTTTTAACTACATGTGAGATATGAAATCGTACACAAATAGCAGAGATTAGGAATTTACACATTGGATATAGTTTTCTATTTGAATATATTTTAAAATTCAATTTTTTCCTGTGATCAAAGCTGAATTTTCAGCATCATTACTCCAGTCTTCAGTGTCACATGATCCTTCAGAAATCATTATAATATTATGATTTGCTACTCAAGAAACATTTATTATTATTACCATTATTTAAAACAGTTAAGTGCATTTTTTCAGGATTGTTTGATGAATCCAAAGATCAGCATTTATCTGAAATAAAAAGCTTGTGTAACATGATACACTATACCATTCAAAAGCTGATAGTATATTTTTTGGAATTATAGAAATGAATACCTTTATTTAGCAAGGATGCTTGAAATTTATCAAAAGTGAAGATAAAGACATTTATAATGTTATAAAGGATTTCTATTTCAGATAAATGGTGTTCTTCTGAACTTTTTATTCATCACAGAAACCTGAAAATAATCTACTCAGCTGTTTTCAACATAATAATAAATGTTTTTTGAGCAGCAAATCAGAATATTAGAATGATTTCTGAAGGATCATGTCACTGGAGTAATGATGCTAAAAATTCAGCTATATTCAAATAGTAAACAGTTATTTTAAATATTAAAAATATTTCAGAATTGTCCTGTTGTTACTGTACTTTGGATCAAATAAATGCAGGCTTGGTGAGCAGAAGAAAATCTTACTTTCCAAAAACATACCTAACGAGGAAGCACTTTGTCATCATGGCCATTAGGGGGCGTTTGATGGTTCCGATCCAGGAAAACGTGCTTGCTGAAATGAACCGCCAACACTGGATTAAGGACTTAAAGGTAAATTAGTTGATTGTGCAGTTGCATTACAATATATTTTCTTTATATACTATAGGACTACACAGTACAGTAAGTCGCTGGCAAAATACAACTGTACCAGTACGATTATTGCTGACTGTAACGACAATAGAATTGTGGTAATTTGCAATTAGTCACCATTTTAACGGCCATTCCACCGAATTGGTGCCATTTCTGTCCCCAGGACATAACATGTACAGATATGCATAAAAACTAACTATAAAATATGTTTTATTATTAAGCAAAGTGTCCTGCACATTAATTTGACTGCAAATGTAAAATATTTAATTGAAAAAAAAAAAAAATTAAAAACTACCTAAAACACTGAAAATATAGCATTTATGCATGTCCCCAGTGTCTAATGCTACATTTTAACATGAAATGTGTTTAAAATCCTTTAGAAATCATTTTATTTTGCATTTTTGTGTACGTCCATATCCCATCTGAGATTCAAATAAATTTATTTCAAAATAAATTTATAATAGTTTAGATAAAATACACATTTTAGTCATGTCCCCAGGTTTTCACTTAGTCCTGTTACCCTAACACATTTCCCCCTCTAAAATTATAAAAATAAAAATATTCTGTCCTGTTACCTAAATTATTTCTTAGATGAAAAAAAAAATAATAATAATGATAATAATAAAAGATAAAAATACAAATCTTTGATGAATCACTATAATTTGCTGAGTATATTAGTATATTATAATTTGCTCATAATATTAGTATCTACTCCATGTGGGTATATTTTATGTATTTGTTCATTTTATCCTAAAATCTCAGTCCTGTTAATCATCTATAGTAACTAAGTAATAGTAACAGGAATGAGTGTTTTAAAAATCTAAATATTAGGCTACTAATATTTATTTCAACATATTAGTAGAAAACTTTGTTGTTGTTTTATATTATGACAGAAAATGAAGTTGCAATTTCTGTCCTTTAGCAATTATGTATTAGAGCCAAACATGAAATGGCGTTTGAGTGTGACCTGCGCTGTAAGAGAACAATATCCACAGAAAAACTGAAAAGGCATTATTTGTTAAGTTTATTATTTTTAATATAATTTTTAATGTAATATTTTAGATTTATTATTTTCGTTATTTATATCTTATCTCATAACCCGTCCTCTACCCCTAAACAACTTTTCTTTTTGGAAGAGTTTTGGAAGCAAATGGCACCCATTCATTGGAATGGCCCTTAATCAATAAAGAAATCAAACTTTAAATTCTCAGTAATGGTAGTTATACCTAAAGCTTTACACACACACTTAGTTTATAAAGTTACAGAGTTCTTTAAATGATTTTTTCCCCCTTTAGTACTGTAAGCTGAGGGTTTGCACTTACATCACGATTTGGTCAGTTACCCGGATGCGCACCCATACTAGTGATACTCGGATGTAAACAACAGCAGGATTGCACAGTTAATGTACTACTGAATATGCTGTTTTGTTGATTTATGCTGAATAAACCACAGAAAAAAACATGTGAAGGGTTTAAAACATATAGACAAGGACTTAGTAAGCAAGAAAGGACACAATATTTTGACAAACTAAAGTTAATAGGTGGTAAAGATACGTACGAGCAGTATTAATTAAGATATTAACCCAATATTTCACCTACCTGAATGGAAATGAAAAGAACATACATGAATGTGGTCAAGATTCTTGCCCTGGAAATCCTGGTTCAGTTTGGCCAACCACAAACAGTTTTTTGCACTCTTCTCCTTGATTTGTTATAACTTTTGGAAGTCTGTAGTACTCCAAATGTTTTTTTCCAGTCTGACCAATTTGTACAGCCCAAAACATGACAATAATTGATCGTTTTCAGCAGCAATAATCAGCAAAACATGCGAGTTTCGTTCAGTTCAGTGGCATTGTTTATGTTCATTGCCGCCAATATGGCCGACTGATGACGTGGTGTGAAAACACCCTATTATTTACCACATTTTCCCATATTAACAGGTATTGTTATATGTGACCCTGGACCACAAAACCAGTCATAAGGGTCAATTTTTCATCTGAAAGCTGAATAAACAAGCTTTCCATTGATGTATGGTTTGTTAAGATATGATAATATTTGGCCGATATACGACTATTTGAAAATCTGGAATCTGAGGGTGCAAAAAAATCAAAATATTGAGAAAATCACCTTTAAATTTGTCCAAATGAAGCTATTACTAATGCATATTACTAATCAAAAATTAAGTTTTGATATATTTACAGTAGGAATTTTAGAAAATATCTTCATAAAACACGATCTTTACTTAATTTCCTAATGATTTTTGGCATAAAAGAAAAATCAATAATTTTGACCCATACAATGTATTTTTGGCTATTGCAACAAATATACCCCAGCGACTTAAGACTGGTTTTGTGGTCCATAGTCACATATATTGTTCAACATTATCCTGTCCATACAAAAAGTAAGTACATCAGATGGTAAATTCCTGCATTTAGGTTTTGGTAGCATGTAGACTCTCTAAAAATAACCCTCTTTATTTTTTCCATTGGCTTCTTTAGCCAACACAGTGAACCCATTTTGTCCAAGCACAAGCACATATTTACCCCCACCACTAACCTGCTTCTCTCTTAAGTATAGAACCAAGATTAGCATTATTAGATACGGCACTAAGCAGCTCTAAACAGAGAAATTAGCCCCACTGGATTAGTCTGTCTAACGATGGGAGGCCAGTGTCTGGCGTTAAATTAATTACAGTTTAAACCATTGGGTAAAGAAGGTTGGACCTTTCTGCACTTTACACTTGTTCAGTCAACACTGTTCTTATATAGTGTATAAATATTTTTTTTTACTCAATAAACTCCTCAGATGATCAAATATACTGAGTAGGTGACATTGAGACAGACCTCAGACTTCTCAAGAAATCTGTGAGAAAATAAGAGTCTTGGTTTGAGTGTAGTACTTGGGCCATGTGTCCGGCGAGTGGGTTCCTAGAACCTTAGCTCAGTGTTGTTATGATAAACCCATTAGCGTCTGCTATAGGATAGTAACATCCTGCTGCTAAACACTTTAGAGTAAAAAGCTTCTGGCAGCAACGCAAGATGTCTACACTGCAAGCAGCACCGCATTTTGTTATAACTAAAGAAGCTCTTTACACTGGTACCAAGCAGATCATCTTTGTTGATTGCAATGACAGCGTTCTATCCGTTGCTCACTGTGTGCACATTATGCTAGTGGCTGCAAAGAAATAAGAAAGCATTTGTAGTTTTAGGGTTCATTTTATTGAGCTTTCTATACATATAAGACCTTCGGATTTGGGATTAGTGGAAGGAGTGTCCATGTTTCTCTTGCTGGGTCCATCCTTCGTTAAAAGAGCATTGCTCACTTCCTAAACTGTTGGATGGGGGCGGGGATCTTGATGTCCTGGCCCTTTTCCAGCCTCTTCTCACATTCGATAAGGTAGTTGACACCATCGACGACTATCTGCACCAGTTCAACCTGTTAATGAAAAGAGTTTGAGAATCTTGTGCATGTACAGTAAATCACCATGTATGTGGTTACCTCAATGGTTTTGAATGGCCTACCTCGGATTTGCCCAGGCGGTCAAGGTTTGAGATGTCGAAGATATCACCCACTGCAGCTGTGTCCACACCTCCAGTACCACGCTTCTGCAGCCGCAAGTTATCCAGGATCTTGTTAAAGCGAGGGTCCTACAAGCAGTTGTTTGAATTAGACAGGTTTCAGCGTTGGATACAGCTTACTTCCGAAAGCTTTCACTATAAGATGAAGATAATCATTGTTACCTTGCTGAGCTTTGGCAAGCGGACGTGTACTCCAGCCCTAAGGCCAGTGCCCAGGTTGGATGGGCAGGTCAGGATGTAGCCAAGACGTTCATTCCACATGAACTCCCAGCCTCTCTCCTGAATCAAGCGTTCTACCTGTCCAACAGATTGAAGACGTTAGTCTTATAGGACAACTCTAAATAAGTTGGTTAATGGTTGAAAGTATGAAGGTGGTGTGGTATTACCTGTTTGAGTCCTCTGCAGAACCTCTCAAACACCCTTTTCATGTTGCCACCTTTCTCCATGGAGATGACACGGGTATGGTCTTCCTCATTGATCCATATTAAGAACGTCTTCTCATTGTTATGCCTTGCAAATGATTAGATGTTTTAGAGACAAAAAGGAGCTCTGTATTCTACTGTCAGTCATGGCAGCAAGTCCTTCTTGTTTTATGAATCAAGAGCATCTTGCAGTATGTCATGCATTTAGTGATATGAATATGAGAATATTTATATTGTTCTTATGTGACATAACTTGTTAGTTACACAGCCATGCCAAGAACTTCCTAAAGCCATACCAGATGCCTCTTGCATCTGGCCAGTCACGGGCCATAAAGGCACAAGTCAATAAGGGGGACACAGGTTTGTCAAACAGGAAGTGGTCCTATAGAAGGATAAAAGGAAGAAAAATGTAGGTGGAACTGGAGGAGGATCACAGAATAAGAGGAAGACACTTGGAACACTTCTCGAGTCGAATGCAACCTATAAAAATACTTGAAAGAAGGAAAGAAGGGTCTAGAACAGGGATATGCAAGTGCCGCTGTCCTGCAGAGTTTATCAAACACACCTGAATCAGCTAATCAAGGTCTTCAGGATCACTAAGGCTAGAGGCAGGTTTTTTTTT
Organism: Labeo calbasu; assembly: GCA_019740295.1. Classification (NCBI taxonomy): domain Eukaryota; kingdom Metazoa; phylum Chordata; class Actinopteri; order Cypriniformes; family Cyprinidae; genus Labeo; species Labeo calbasu. The sequence goes on along the minus strand of JAHKKF010498040.1, from coordinate 5,750 downwards.
CAGGGTTGGAGCTAAACTCTGCAGGACATTGGCACTCCAGGACCGACGTTGCCTGAGTGGGGACTATTGGGGTTGTACTGTCATGGCTTGTTGTCTCTCCCTCTGGCCTTACCAGATCCCACGAGCATCTGGCCAGTCCCTGGCCATCCCAGATGCAGTGAGCAGAGGAGACACGGGCTTGTCAAAGAGAAAATGCTCCTAAGCCATGCCAGCATGAAAGGAAGAGTTCAGCATCATGATGTGTGGAAGCAACTCACATTATCAACCCTGTCGGGACCAAAGTTTCCCTTGACTGAAAGAACTTTATGGAAGCAACTCACATCGATAAGTCTCTGCTGCTCTTGATCAGTCATTTCAGTCAGGCTGTAGTAACGTCCTGCGAGGTCTCCCTTGAGGCCAGCCAAGGCCTGGACCGTGACCCTTTCGACTTCACGTCGCTCAGAGCGGCTGCAGGCAGGGGGAAGGCTGAGGCCTCGGATACTGCGGCCTGTGCGCACACGGGAGGACAGGACGTAGTTTTCATCAAACATGGCTGAATGGATCTGGAAGATGAAGAACAACCTGAATTAAATGGAAATCTAAGAAACTCATTATACATGAAGAGATAAAAACAGATATGCACCTTGGAGGCATCCAGGTCGGTGGGATGCTTCATGGTCTTTGGGTCATACCCATTGTGTCGGTCTTTGATTACAGGATCAAAGATTTCAGCAAACAACTGCAACATAATTTGGCAGAGGAGTCAAGGGTCTTGTCTCTAGATTAGTTTGCACAACATTACCTCGAAAAGAGAGAAGAGGCAAAGCCAGAATTTGCTGAAATGACCAGCTTATACAATAATAAATCAGATTAGGCCAAGCTGGTTTGTGTTGTTTAGTATGAAATGAAAGGATGTGACTTGTGGCCAAGTATGGTGATCCATACTCCGAATTTGTCTGGGGAGCAGTTGGGGTTCGGTGCCTTGCTCAAGACTTGCCGGTTAATCTGGTTAAGAAGCCAGCATCCCAAACACAACACATGCTGTTGACCAACTGGTCTTTTCAGTCATGGCCTAATGGTTAGATAGTCTGACTTGGTTCGAGTCTCGGGTCCGGCAGGGATTGTAGGTGGGTGGAGTGAATTACCAGCACTCTCTCCACATTCAATACCACTACAAAGGTGAGACACTTGAGCAAGGCACCGGACCCCCAACTGCGCCACAGCATTGGCTGCCAACTGCTCCGGGTGTTTATTCACTACTCACTGCTGTGTGTGTGTGTGTGCACTTGGATGTGAAATACAGAGCACGAATTCCGAATATGGGTCACTTGGCCACACGTCACATCCTTTCCTTTCTCAACGGTGGAACAAAACTACCTTGGGAAGAAAAGCTGGATACTATGTCACATTTAAAAAAGCATGTAGGTATGAGGCTGTACCTCATAGCTCTCTTCATCACCAGCAACCATCCCAACTGTCTTGATGAAGGGATGACCAGGGTTGTCCACACCAGTCTGAATGCACTGGTCAAGAGTCCAGTTGTTTGGAGTGATCTTGTCCCTCAGTTTGGCATAGATGGCCGGGGTCAGCGCACTAGCCATGCAATTGTTGTGTTTGCGAAGGTCAGGGTAGTCAGCACTATTGAGGAACACAAAGTCACATCATTAGTCATGTTCTGTGATGACTGAGAGGAAAATGACGTGCAAATTGTTGGCTATCACCTCCATGGCATTCTTGTTGGAATGAGGAGCGTGTTCACCAGTAGAGTGATGCAGCCTTGATGCAAAGGGAGCACTACAGAAGGTCATTTCGGGCTACTGCTATAAGACCGTAAAGCTCATCCACTATGTGCAGAGTCGTCATTGGCCCTAGCTCAAATTGCGCACTTGTTGAAGGTTCAGTCAAATCACGAGACTACACTAGTGAGGACTTTATAGTAGACTACTACCTGAAAGCCAATCCAGGATTAAGTCAGTGCAGACTTAGAGGATCATAAAGCTGGCGGGAGGCATTACGGGCAGATGAACTTCTTGTGAACCTGGCCTAAATCCAAAATCAATATGACTGTAACAGGATACTGACTGCTCATTTCTCAGTTGATGGTTTAAATATGAATTTAGGTTTATAGATCAACCTAAAGGAGCAGTTCTCCTTACGGTTGACTTCGTCAAGAAACTTAAATCTTGGACTGCTGATCTGATTTGATCTTTGGCATCTATTAGAGTAGTGCAAATAAGGTGACATGCGGGACAGGACATAAGCTGCTTAAGTGTCATGTTCCCACCCATTTACCTTTCACTCAGTTAACGCGTGATACTTCATCACACAGTACATCATGACCTCTACATCTGATCAGATTTTTTCCATTGCAGAACAGGTGCAAGTTAACTGACGGAATAGAAAGTACTGCACCCTCCTGGGTGCATTCGTTGAATGTTAAAAACCTATTAGCCTCTCATCCATTTAATTCAGACATGATTACTAATTAGCAACTTGGTAAGTGACAAATGGCATTCAAAGAAAGCAGGAGTCTTGATATGCCTCCAGTGCTTACCTGGGAGGGTAGAGTTTCCTCCTCTGATCTGCAGAGACGGCAGCATTATCACTCATTAAGTAACCGGTTGCCACAGCACCAGCTCCAAGGCTCGCCATGAGCAAGCCAGTGGTGCGGCTCGACATCACCTTGGCGAATGAGCTTGCCATCTTCACACCGTTTCTTCTCAAAAGTTCTGATGGGATCAGCACTGGTAGAACAAGGTGGCAAGGTTTTCACAATGATCATAGCAATAAATACTTCTTTTTAAGACGATAGCTCTGAAACTTTGTGTTAGTGGTGCCCTAAGCTGACAAGTCTCACCTGATTTAAGATGGCAGCTTACTTGTTTCTGACTGGTTGCCTTATTAAGAGACTGGTTGATTAACTCTAATACTTCCTGCCACTAATTGTCCTTCACCAGTTTCTAAAGGACAGTTGGTTTCTGAGAATTGTCCTTAATATAAATCATGGTTTAGTCGTCAGTCAGAATAAATTTTGAAACCAAACAAAGGAGCATTGACAACTTCAAATACACCTCTACAATTTCAACAATCAATATTGGTTTCTCCACAGCAGATTCGTAAACTTTAACATTTGGTGACATGCTTTTGACACTGCAACTGGAACTCTAAAAGTGAAAGTGTTATTAATAGACTAGCAGACTACATGAAGTGTTTGGAACGGAGCCCCAACTGGCACCAGTCTACCCTGAGGCCTCGTGCTCAGCCGTGACATTCTGAACCGGTCACACAAGCGTACACAAGACCCAACCAGAATCTGGCAGCCCAAACTCAGATCTACATTTTACAGCAAATGCATGAACACTCTGATATTTCTAAGCAGGTGGCCCGTCAGCACTTGACCGTGGTTTAAGGTCTATCTCGGCGAAGTTGTAGAGGATTATTAGGCTTTCAATTCAAGGATTAGTCCATAATGTTTGGAGAATAGCATGGCATAAGATACTACAGCTACTGTTTAATGTCCTTCAAGTTGGTACAGTGATTCCAAGAAATGCCAAGTAACCGGTCCTGTATAGGTATCTGCAATCTAGTTTACAGTGATTCAATACAACTTTTAAAGTATATCAAAAGAGAAAAATATCCATGCAAATACAACTGACTGCATTCAGCATTTTCACTCTTTACAATTTAATGAAAAGCAATGAATGATTTCTTACCAGTCAATGAAATTCCTAATTCTCAAACTTAGCTTAAGTTTTTGAGTGAATAGTATAAGAGAAGAGAGTTTTACCTGTAGAGTCTCCTCTGTTACAGTAGGCTGTGTCAGAAAGCACACAGTCTGTGAGGGAAGCTGGCGCTCCTCCCAGGATAAGGGATTAGAAGTGGACCTGATGGCCAATCCTCTTCCACGTAAGTGCTAGGTCATAACCCGTGTCTGTCGTCCGGCTTGTCCTTGAGACCTGCCGCCATAGTCCAGAATTTTGCACTGTACCTAGCCTCTTCAATAGAACTGCTACAAGCTCTTAGAGACAAGTGGGTATCTAGAATACTTCTTTAAAATCACAATTTTATCCCATGATCAAGTAACTTTTAGATGCACAGACAGGCAGCAAGCTACCCATAGGCTGATCATCTAAATGATCTTTTGCTATAATTAATCTTTTGCATGCATAATGGAAAACAAGCATACAGAAGATAAGACAAATCAATTTTATTTCATAAGTTACAGCTACATCATTAAAAAATGTACAGCACATTTATGTCACTGACTGAAAAATATGTGAATTCATTTATGAAAAGCAGTAAAGACGCTTCTTTTGGAAATGTGCATGAGTCAACAGCATTATTTATATTATAAATTAAAAAACAACAATGCAGGGCTGCCTAACGTTTACAATATCTAAGTTTCCCAGGGAAAAGTTAAAACAAATGCATACATACCCAATTAAATAAACAGGACACTGTGATGAACCTATTTATCTTTGTACAAAAACAGACTTAAATGCACACGTCGACATTTGTGTAAAATGTAAATACTGTTGTGATACAGCTGGATGGGGTAAACTTCATGAAAACAAGCAAAAACTGTAAACTAGTGAATGATTACTTGCTCATGTCAAAATCAACAAACTACTTATTTTGCATTAGCCAAAAAGTATCTTAATATTGTACCATAGTATGAGTATGGTGTATAATACCATAGTACGCAGATAAGGTAATAAATCAGTACAAAAGTACCTTGGTATTACTTTTACTGTATCATGGTACCATCACAGTATTTCTGAAGGGTGTCATTAAATACTTAGAATCTGTTATTGTCAATCCAAAAGTTTAAAATTAAGAATATGATTAAGTACAGACTCATGCAAACACATGCCAGAAAATATCAAATATTTCTACAAACCAAAACATGCTAAATGAGCAAATGCAGCCTCATGGCAAAATGCTGTGTAAACAAATGACACCTAATATTAACAAATGACAAACGTAAAAACATATTTCTTTTAGTAAACAGTAAACATGCTTGGATGCGCTTTGACATTTTAGCAAACTCCAGTCAAAGCACTGACATGTCATACATGCGAGTGACTGAGAAACTTGCTTGTCAAAATTGGACCAGCGAACATCAATCACACCTAATTTCTAGAAATGAAGAAATCTTTGCACGCAAACAAATAAGATTATCATGATAGTAAAGGAATGATCGGACTTTAAAAACAGAATTGATATTGAGCATTCAGGTAAAAAGAGAGATTATCAAATTGTTATTAAAATGCATCATGCTAGAAATATGCACTATGAAATATTAGAACTGTACATAGTATTTAGAAAAAGGCACATTTAAACCTGAGTTTACAGAAATGATATGGAATGAAGTAAATCTATGGACAGGCTGTCATTTCTATAGTGTACAGACTTTAGTTTAGATGAAAGCTTAGATTCCCCCAAACTGACTATAAAACATTTCTTACTTGATGTCTGAGTCTGGTGTAAACTTTATCATCATGTTTAGTTGGCAGGAGGGAGTCTTGGCTCAATCTTCAGAGATAATTCGTAAAGTGTGTCCTCGTCCATTACAAGAGTCTTGTCGAGGAGGAACTGTGTTACCTGAGAAAAAAACAGCCATGTTATACATAAACTAAGAACCAACTACAAACCCTATAAAGCTACTGTATTATATTTGATACACAATTTTCTAAGGCTTCTTAATGAGCAATGTCTCTCATTCATCTCTGAATTATCATTGGATTGCACTGCATTATGTTTGGATCATT
>JAHKKF010498037.1:0-20175 GCA_019740295.1 Labeo calbasu | reverse complement strand
CTATTTTAATATACATTAAAATCTAATTTATTCCTGTGATCAAAGCTGAATTTTCAGCATCATTACTCTAGTATTCAGTGTCACATGATCCTTCAGAAGTCATTCTAATATGCTCATTTATTATCAGTGGTGGAAACGGTTGTATTGCTTAATTGTTTTGTTTTTTGAACCAATTATGCTTTTTTCAGGATTCTCTGATGAACAGTCCTGAACAAAAATTATAAGAAAAAAAGTTTTTATTGGGTTTATGTAACCACACTGAAATAGTAATAATTAGACAATATTGGGGCCCTATGAAATCCGTTTCATTTTTTCCCAAATTCCGTTTTTTCTGTTTTAATTTTTCTGGATTCCGTTTTCTCAACTCCTTTTTAATGGTAAATTACATTTTATTAATCAAAGAGCATGTCTAATTCATTAAAATCATAAAACTTATACTTCAGATTTCACATCAATTTTCTACAGGTTTAACAAAAATGACATGTTTAGGGCCCTTAAAATGTTTTTTTTTTTTTTTTTCCTCACCATGTTTTATTGTTATCAAATTCTTTGTTTTAGCATGTCTAATTATTTGAATGCATACTTAATTAATTTAAATTTATTCTTAAAATAGCCTTATGAAAGGTTTTTTTTTTTAGCCTCAGAAATTCTGTATTGTGCATTTAAAATGTTCTGGTTATCAAATGAAGGCATAAAACATTAATTTATACTTTAATTAATGAAAATTAAGCAAACTTTTTTTTTTTTTTAGCAAACAAAGGGGAATTTACTATTAAAAATAAAACATGGAAGAAATGTTGTGTGATTATGCCCTAAAAATAATGTTTGTTTCATTTTAGTAGTAGTAGTAGTAATAGTAGTAATATATTTCTGGTACACTGTCTTCAAGTTAAACCAGACTTTTATTTTAACAGTTGTCGTGTCTACCTTTATATTTCTATGTGTATATGATATGATGCTAGTTTTCCTAAAGTGGAACTGTCAATGCTGAAATCACCGTGAACGTCACGCGTGCTTTAGTGTGTATAGCACAAAACCACTCGTCTGCTGCATTTATTAAAACAGAGACACGCAAAACTCAGGATTCACATTTAAATGGTATTTTTGCGGCATATTGAATATTCACAGATGCTAGTCCATATTGCGGTTTGATTTAAGTGTAATGACCTACTTTTGATTAATTCATTCAAACTTTGAACAATTCCGTGACGTTCCACGTTATTCAGTAAATTCTGTTTTTATGACTGGATTCCGCGATTCCGTCCGTGTTTTCCGCATCGCAGAAATCACAATATACACCCTACAATATACACTGCCGTTCAAAAGTTTGGGGTCGGTACATTTCTATTCTTTCTTTTTTGAAAGAAATTAATACTTTTATTCAGCAAGGATGTGTTAAATTGATAAAAAGTGATAGCAAAGACTTATATTGTCAGATAAGCTTTATATTTTGAATAAATGCTGTTTCTTTTTCTTTTTAACTTTTTATTCATCAAAGAATCCTGAAAAAAAGGTTCCAAAAAAAATTTGGCAGCACAAAGGTTGCCAGCTTAGATAATTATAATAATAAATCAGCATATTAGAATGATTTCTGAAGGATCATGTGACACTTAAGCCTGGAGTAATGGCTGATGAAAATTTTTTTTGTATTTTTGATCAAATAAATGTAGCCTTGATGAGCATAAGAGACTTCAAAAAACATTACACATCTTACTGGTTCCAAACTTTTAAACAGCAGTGTAATTGTCTAATTATTACTATTTTAGTACAGTGTGGTTACATAAAACCAATAAAACTTTTTTCTTATCATGTTTGTGATTTAGGACTTAATCGATGGGAGGACATTGAAAAGCTAAACTGTCTACCCAAACTGGAAGAAGTAAGGTTGCAAGGCATTCCTCTACTGCAGACTTACACAAGCACGGAGCGTCGCAGTCTAATGATAGCCCAGTAAGTCCATTGTATCTAACAGGGATGAAAATTTTGTCATCATTTACTCAGCCTTATTGGTTTGGTGACCAGTGACTTCCACTGTAAGGTCAAAATATCTTCATTTATGTTCCACAGAGGAAAGAAAGTCATACTGGTTTGAAACAACATGATGACAGAGTAAATACTGACCAAATTTTCATTATTGGGTCAACTTTAGCTCACTTTAATCACATTAGAAACTCATAGTAATGTTGTAGAAATGATGTGAAAATCTATTTGCTCCCGCTTGCAGACTGCCATCAGTAAACAGCTTGAATGGGAGTGTCGTGACGGATGGTGAGAGAGAAGATGCTGAGAGATTCTTCATCCGTTATCACTTGGATCATTCAGAGGAAGAGCTGCCTCACAGGTATCTTTTAGGCATGAACACTTTAAGTGTAGACCATTTGGAACCTTATTGCATAGTTCTTGGACACTGTGTCTACACTGGATGCCAGCAATGCGACGCAACAAAAAACAATAGAACTTATTGAACTTAAATATACAATAAAACAGTTATTCTGTCTATAATGCAATGCAACAAATCCCCAACAGTAAACTGGTTTCCTGTTCTGTTTCTGACATCCTTGAAGCAATTGCGCTACTTGACACATACAGACAAAGGGCAAATGTATTTGCAGCAGTCACTTTTTTGCGCCCAGTGTAGACCGCTTTTAGCTGCTGGCAACAGGATACAACACAAACAACGGTCGTATCAACGGTCGTAACGGTGTAGACACAGTATCAGGCAGCTGTGTGTACTAGGGGTGTAATGGTACACATATTCGTACCGAAAATTTTCGATTCGGTACACGTGTACCAAACAAGTACAGATTTTTTTTCCCCCAGGAAATTCAAACAATAAATGGCATTTTGAGAGTCTTTAATGTGGCATGACAGATCACTGTATAAACGGAGTGGATGAGATCAGCTCTGGTGGCCACGTCAGAGGCGTTAACGTGCCTCAGACTTGTGCAGTGTAAACGGAGTCTGTTCAAATGCCAGCACGGAGCACGAGTGAACGCGATCATTCCTTCCTCTGTACTACTAGTATTAGCACGAATAAAAATGAATCAACATCTCACGCCTCATGTAATTGCTCAATCAGTGTTTCAACCGCGGAAACAAAACAGCATGGAAATAAAACATCACGTAGCATTTCAGTTACCTCAGGAAAGTTATCAGTGTCCACAGCTTGTTAGTTCACTAGAGAAATGAAGTCTAGAGAAGAGCATTTCATGAAATATTACACTAAATACTCATTATATTGTACATATTGTACTTTACCTGTTAGTCTTAATTATTTAATGTGTGTTTAAATTTATCTGTTATAAAACATGTTATGACAGCTACTGTGTAATTGAATATATTTTAACTAAAAGAATTTTTATAATTTATAAGTTAATTTAAAAACCGCATTATGTGCAATTTACTTGTTTGCATACAATTTTTTTTTTTTTTTTAAGTGAAGTGTTTTAGTAATTAAATATAAGTTTCGGTTAAATTGTTAGTTGTAACCTTATAATGTAAAAGGGCTCCCTATAGTTTAAAGCATAAGCTGAAGTAGATCTTTATCGCTAAGAAAATTAATTATAACTGAGTGCATTTAAAAAAGAGCAACTTGTTCAGTAAACCACTGTTTATTTAAAAAAAAAAAAAAAATAGTAGTTTTCCACCCTGCTGTAATGAAATCGTACCGAACCGTGACGTTAAAACCGAGGTACGTAGCGAACCGTAATATTTATGTACCATTACACCCCTAGTGTATACATAATGATGAGTGCCTTCGGGTGTTGCCAAAAGTTTTAAAACTGTGCCTTGAGATCCATATATTTCATTTCATTTCATTTTATTTCATTTCATTTCATTATCTTGTGGTCTGTCTAGCTGTTTTTGAACAAATTCAACCTAAAGAAGATCTGGAAACATTCTGTACTTATGACCAAATCATTTTTTTTTTTCAAATTATCCACATATTTGACTTTGGACCATGAAATAAGTGTCATCTTAGATGCATATTACTAATCAAAAATTAAATTTTAATATATTTATGGTAGAAAATTTGCAAAATATCTTCATGGAACATGATTTTTACCTAATATCCTAATGATTTTTGGCATAAAAGAAAAATCGATAGTTTTGATCCATACAAGTGTTGTTGGCTATTGCTACAAAAATACCTGTGCTACTTATGACTGGTTTTGTGATCCAGGGTCACATATGACAATTTTGTGAAAAGTATTATTTAGACCTTACTAGTATTTATTATCTAACTAATATTTATTATTATATAAAATGTATTGTTTATTAAATGTTTATAGTAGAATATAATATAAGTATAATTATTCTTATCATTTTAAATAATTCTAAGCCAGATTTAAACTTTTATTCTTTTAGTCTTTATTTCTTTTAAGCCTAATTTCAACATTTGATTCTTCAACTTTTAAGTTCACCTGAACTTATCTTATCTATAGAAGAAGGCATGACATACTAAACCACTTGTGGCAGTGTTGATAAACCTAGTTAAAAACAAACAAAAAAAAACCTGTTACATAATTTATTTAAAATGCATGTATTGCATACTAAATATACTTCAAATCCATTAACATATTTATTGACGGATCACTTAAGACTTACTGATATAAAATTAGAATTAAACCTTATTTGGAGTATTTCTTTATTACACAATTCACATTTCTTCATTTATGCCTAAAATGTGTTTCAGTATTATATTAATAAGGATTGTATGATCTCCGAATGTCTTTAAATGCAAGATATTTAAAGTGTACCTGAAAAACACTTGCAATAGTTCCTTTTTAGCACAATACCTCAATATATCTTTAGTTGGACCTCATTACTGCTTCCACACAATTAAATTAAAATTAATTATAAAATTATATTAATTATTTTAAAATTAATGTAATTAAAATTAAATTAAAAACACAAAGTTAGTTGTTTCAATTTAACAGACTTAAAAGGAGAAGTCCACTTCCAGAACAATAATTTACAAATAATGTACTCACCCCCTTGTCATCCAAGATGTTCATGTCTCTTTCTTTAGTTGTAAAGAAATTATGTTTTTTGAGAAAAACATTTCAGGAATTTTCTCCATATAATGGACTATTATGGTCCCTGATTTTGAACTTCCAAAATGCAGTTTAAATGCAACTTGAAACGATCCCAAATGTGGTTGTAAACGATCCCAGCCAAGGAAGAAAGGTCTTATCTAGCGAAACAATCTGTTATTTTCATAAAAATAATACAATTTATATACTTTTTAATGCCAAACACTCGTCTTGTCTTACTTTGCCTGGACTGTTTTTTTTCCGGTTCATGACAGTTAGGGTACGTCGAAAAACTCCCTCAACTTCGAAATCGTCCTATATCGCTGTTTAACCTTTTTTGTTAAGGGCGTTTGATCTTCTTTGCATGTTCACTTTGCAAAGACTGGGTCAGTACTTCTGCAGCGATGTAGGATGATACGATTGGAGTTTTTCGACATACCCTATCTGTCTTGAGTCAGAATACACAGAGTTCAGGGAGAGAAAGGCAAGACCAGCGTTTGAGATTAAAAAGTATTTAAATTATATTTTTTAAAATGAAAATAACCGATTGTTTCGCTCAGCTGGGATCATTTACAACTGCATTTGGGATCGTTTGAAGCCACATTTAAACTGCATTTTGGAAGTTCGAAATCGGGGACCATATCAGTCCATTATATGGAGAAAAACTCCTGAAATGTTTTCCTCAAAAAACATAATTTCTTTACAACTAAAGAAAGAGACATTTAGTTTGTATACATGCCAGAACAAAATATGCAATTGAGCTTGCATGTACCATAAAAGAAAATATGTTTCTAGGTGTGCATGAAACAAATTTTATTAGGTTATGGTTTACAAGTAAATACTACTTTAGTTTTTTACATTTCACATGTACTTCAATGTGGTACTTGCCATTTCTTTGTAATAATTTGTGAAATTCACTAGGAGATTCTGAGTGAAAATTGTTCCCGAGTCATTTTTTTGTCCAGTGTAGCTAAAAGTGCTTGCTTTTAAAGTATTTTGATTCTCTGTAGGTAGGATTTGTGTTTTGACCATGTAGTGGAGGGATGAATATGGTTTAAGTATTTGCATTTTGCTTTGGAGATACCACTGCTTGGTGACCAAATATGGGAAACTGGCTCCTCTGGCTGAGATTGACCTGAGACCACGTTGCCACGCCAAGGTGGAGGTGCGCTTTGAAGACAAAGTGGAGCAAGTGAGCATCCGTTTAGACCAGACCGTCGCAGAGCTGAAGAAGCAGCTGAGGACTGTAGTGCAGCTCCCCACCAGCAACATGCGCCTTTACTACATCGACAAAGATTCTGCCTTCGGCCCCGACGAATTGAAATACAGCGCCCGGGCCTTGCACTCCTACAGCATTCAAGATGGGGATGAGATCCTGGTAGTTCCCAAAACAAAATAACCATCTTTCTCCAGGATCACTTAAAGCTATGTTTAAATAACCAAATCCACTTTGAACTAGCGCCATCTAAGCTCCACAGAGTGAATGGGACTGTCTTTCAGGGAAAAACTTCTAGGATTTGTTGGGGCTTCTGTTTGGCACATAACGTGTCGTGTCACGTCACTACACGGTCATAAGAAACACCATGACTCGTGTGCACCTTTGGTTTTGTTGCTGTTATTAAGGGTTTCCTTTTTGTCTTCAGACTTGACGAGCACCCCTGTATTTTCAAACGCCTGTTTCTTCAAGAATAAAGCACAGCGGAGGGCTCTGGCAGCCCAGGATGTGCTTTTTACAGATTTTAAGACAATCACCCATAGCTGAAAGAAAATGTTGCACTGCACTGATGTCTTAAAGAAGAAATCGTGGATATCCGTTGCCTGCTGATGTGTGTCGTATGCTGTCAGCCAGTAATTACATGCAAAAGACTCTCAGGCCTTATATATTGAATGGGCAGTGCTAGATTCACTGATTCTAGAGGAAAGATTTGCAAAACATCTTATTCACAAATGTTTTTAAATGTCCAGTTCTTTTTTATATTCCGACTGAAGAATCCATAAGGGAATTGTTTCAGTCTTTTTGAATATTTCTATTAGTACTTTCTCTGCTGCTTTGGAAGTGGGCACTCAAACTTGTACACTACCAGTCAAAAGTTTTTTGAACAGTGAGATTTGTAATGATTTTTAAAGAATTCTTTTCTGCTCACAAAGCCTGAATTTATTTGGTCCATAATACAGCAAAAGCAGTAGTATTATTAAATATTTTTACTATTTAAAATAACTGCTTTCTATTTGATTAGGTTTTAAAACATTTTATTTATATTTAAAATAATATTCAGTTGAGTACATATTTTTTCAGGATTCTTTGATGAATAGAAAGATCCAAAGATCAGCATTTATCTGAAGTAAAAAGCTTGGAGTACTTTGTTTTTTCTTATTAATATCATAGAAAGTAATACTTTTGTTTATCAAGGATGCTTTAAATTGATCAAAAGTGATGATAAAAGACATTCATAATATTACAAACAATTTGTTTCAGATAAATGCTGTTCTATTCATAAATTCTATTCATCAAAAAAACTGAAAAAATTTATTCAGCTGTTTTCAACGTAATAATAATAAATGTTTTTTTGAGCAGCAAATCAGAATATTAGAATGATTTCTGAAGGATCATGTGACTGGAGTAATGATTCAGCTTTATATTTTACATTTTAATATGTATTAAATGGTATTATCGTTATTTTAAATGGTAAAAATATTTCACAGTTTTACTGTTTTTTGCTGTACTTTGGATCATATAAATGCAGGCTTGGTGAGCAGAAGGGAATTCTGCTCTGAAAAAATCAAAATAAAACAATAAAAATCTTACTGTTCAAAAACTTTTGACTGGTAGTGTATCTCCAATACAAAGCATACGCTGGGAAAAGTGCTTATCCTCATTTCACTTGTATTCATATTATGGAGTGTGTTGATTTGGATATTTTACTCTTGGAATAACGAGATATGATGAGTGACAAAACATAAGTCTGCCAAAGATTATTATTCACAGTATTTACTATTGATTTACTGATTGGTGTTATTTGTTAAAAACAAAACAAATTAGTGGTAAACCAATCGTAGTATATGACTATATCCAGCCAGTATAATATAACCAGGAAATTAATTTATAGTTTGCTAAATTAAGGGAATAGTTCTTCTAAAAATGAAAATATGTTGAAAACGTATTCACCCTCAGGCCATCCAAGATATAGGTTAGTTTGTTTATTCATCAGAGCAGATTGAGCATTAAATCACTTACTCACTAGTGGATCCTCTGCAGTGAATGGGTGCCGTCAGAATGAGAGTCCAGACAGCTCATAATAAGATCACATTAATCCACAAGTACTCCACACAACTCCAGTTAACATCTTGTGAAGTGAAAAGCTGCATGTTTGTAAGAAACAAATTAATCATTAGGACAAAATTGCTTTCTCCAGTGGAAAAAAAAAAAATCTTATCTCTACACTGTAAAAAATAAAAAAACACAATTTGTTGAGTCAGCTTAAAATAATTTGTTACCTTGCTGCCTTAAAATTGTAAGTTCAGTCAACTAAAATACGTTCATTCAACTTGAAATGTTAAGTTGTACTAAGTAACAACTTAGATATTTGTGTTTGCTAAACTTAACAGATGGGTAAGTACCCCAGCTTAAAATTTTAATTTGATTCAACTCAAATATCTAAGTTGTCACTTAGTATAATTTAACATTTCAAGTTGAACAAACTTTTTTTGAGTTGACTGAAATTAAAATTTCAAGGCAGCCAGGTCACAAATTATTTTAAGTTGACTCAACAAATTGTTTTTTACAGTGTATCAGGAGAGATGTGCATATTTCTCTCCCAATTCAGATGAGATGACTTTTTCAAGCAAACAGTTTTAAACCAATATGTCAGTGGATTTTGATGTGAGAGGAAAACGGGATAGACTTGAGGCGTATGGATCACTTGTAGATTATTGTGATGTTTATATTAGCTGTTTGGACTCTCATTCTGGTGGCACCCATTCTCTACAGGGGATCCATTGGTGAGCAAGTGATGTAATGCTAAATTAAAATACTAAAAGTCTTTATTCTTCATAACATCTTTTGTATTTCACAGAAAAAAGAAAAACGTACAGATTTTGACTGACATAAGGGTAAGTAAATGACGTTTTCATTTCTGTGATCTACCCTTTTAAAGATACTGCAGCTTGTCTAAAATGCGTGTTGAATGTGCAATGCAAGACTGTTACCTTACGGTACAGAAAGCAACAAGTTTTTTTTTTTTTCTACAGGAGTTATAGGATAAAACCAGCAAATTATTTATTTATACCTGGTACATTGATTGAATCAGTGCATGAACCTCATTTGCTCGTCATACTGAATTCAGCAAAAACCCACCATGTTTAGTAACTGAAACTGGTGAAAAGGTAGTTTGTTTTTTTTTTTTCTATTATTATTTCATATATAACATGATAGCATGACTTGAAGGATTGGACTGAATGGAAAAGCACTGAGATCCTTTCGGCATAACTCACAAATGCTTAGGTTAGTAGTAGATTAGCTTTTCTCTTATGTACTGATATATAAAAGTGTATGAAAAAATATGTGCGAATATTGAAGGTTAGATTTCTCATTAAACATTTCAGGTTTCACGTCGGTAAGACGTGATTTAAACCATGCTGTTTGATTTAAGTTGTAAATCAGAATTTGGAATCAACCAAAAAGTGAAATGAGTAGATAGTCAGAGATTTAATGACTTGTGTGTGTATAACTTAAATTAAAGTGGAAGGTAAAATGTTAAAATCAGCTCCCATAGTTGTAGAAGTAATTTAAGGTTGTTGTTGGGTCGGGGGAAGAAAGACGATGAAGATTATATAACAAGGTAGCATCTGCTATGCCTTTAACACTCTTTATGCCTTTATCTGCAACCCCTAATCAAACATTAAAGCAGAAATGAAGCACTGTTTTTTTGTCTCTAGGATTTCCTTTTAGAGTATCAATATTTGATGATCTGTGCCCACACAGGACATGCTATTGATATTAGGGGTTCACTTTTGCATAATTATTTTATGGTTTTTCTATGTGTATGCATTAGTAATATTCCAATGTTGCGACCTTGAAGGTAATGCCACTTAAACTGTGACTGGCGCATATGAAGTGTGAAGATAAAAAGTGATAAACATTTACTACTGTACCACTGAAGACAATGTTTACCACGTGAAACTGACTGAAATTACTTTTGCCATTTAGCACACTTTTCAATCAGTGTGACTCAGTACACTATTGCTTTTATATCCAAATACATTTTGCATTTATTTTTCTGTCGTTCTTAGGATGTTATGCGTTGCATTATCTGTTGTACATTTGCAGTTCTTAATATTCAGTAAAGTTGATTTGTAAAGGGTGTGTAAAAGGCGGTTAAGTGTCAAAGGGATGAGAATTCCAGAGAGTCATTTATCTAATGGATGCATTAGGCCTGTTATTGTAATGAACACTTACATACTTCAAGTTGAGTTGCACACAGTCACACCATTAATGTGTTACAGTTTTCAAATCAGATTTGACTGTTTTATACCATATGATTTGCCAGTATATGTGCACACTAATGTATCTATGTTTGAAAGTTGAATGGAGTGGGTCAAAGACAAAGGAAAAATAAACTTTTACCAACTATCATTATACTGACATTATAGTAATATTTATATAATATGATTTATTAACATTTATTTTCACGTTTCATTTTAATTGTAGTTTTAGTAACTTCATAATGGGCTCATTGTGTTTTTGTTTTTTTAAGAAAATGTACACAGCTGTTCAAAAGTTTGCAATCAGTTTTGGTGGAATCTGAATTTTTTTCAGGATTCTTTAATAAATAAAAAGTTTAAAAAGATCAGCATTTATTTAAAATCAATATATTTTGTTATAATATAAACTACCATTTAAAAGTTTGTGGTCAGTACATTTTTATTCTTTCTTTTTTTAAAATAATAATAATAACAATACTATAAAATGAATATAAAATTATTAAAACATTTAAATTAATATAAAATTGACAAAGTAATAGCAAAGACTTCTGAAAATCCTGAAAAAGAATCACAGGTTCTTAGATTAAAATATTGAAGTGTTTCCAACATTAATAATAAAAGTAATAAATCATGTAATAAATCAAGTAATGGCTAATGAAAATTCTAAATTAAATTATATTTCAAAATATATTAACACAGAAAGCCATTATGTTAAACTGTAATAATATTTCACAATATTACTGTTTTATTGTGTTTTTGATCAAGTAAATGCAGCCTTAATGAAAAACATTAATTAATCTTAGTGATCCCAATCTTTTGAACGGCGGTGTTTAGCCTTATTTTTATTTTAAGCAATTTTAGTACTTTAAATAAGTAAAAAAATAAATAAAGTTTTTCATTTATAATTATATTTTAACTGTTTATAGTTTTAATTAACAATACTGTTCTCACGGCCATTTCTTTTTTCCAAATGTTTAATGTGATTTTGCCGCACTATAGCATATTTCTGTTTAGAATTGTTTCGAAAATATTAATATATAAAATGTGCATTGATATCCTTCTGCATAACATTTCCATTTGTGTTCCACGCGAGAGAGAAAGTCATACAGGTTTGGAACAACACGAGGGTGAGTAAATGATATATAATTTATTTTTAATGAATTATCCCTTCAAAACGCATCAAGCACTGCTAGTAATCTCAAAAATGTTTATTCCCGTCGCCAGGGTGACAGTGTGGGCGGTGGCATTGTGCTGACGTTCGAGAGCACGATTAACCAATCAGATGAAAGAAACGCTCGCCGACGTCACCGTTAAAGTGAGCGACCGTTTTTTTTGACTAGAAGTCAAGAGCTTGGCATATTACAAGGACAGAAACAACCAAAATGCTTCGGTTATTATTTATACTGTCTTGAAAAGCACCAGTGAACTATCGTGCGTCGGCTGCAAGAGTTCAAAGTAGCCTGCGTGGAGGTCTCACTTACGGTGGGCTCTTCCTTAAAGGAGCGGGCAGGGGAGAGGATGGTCTCGCTCACTCCGGTGAGTAATGCTATGAATGCTCGCACTGCAAATTCTTGCGACGCCGTTCCCACCAATTTACTAGCCAGATTTGGAAGCTTCCAGACGCTTCACTAATTACATAACATCGCCCGGCGAGTTGTCTTGCGTACAAATCTATGAAATGACACTCTTCTGCAGGGGTAAATCGCGAGTTAGGTAACGTTATTTAATTCTTCAAACCCAGTCCTGCAGATTAAATGTATTCATATGAATATAAAGTGTTTTTGTTTTAAGTAAATGTTAAGTATCGTGTACGTCAGTTTGGTGCAGTCTGTTTCTTTGTTTAAAGATAATATTAATATAAACTTGATATTTATTCAAAGTGCTCGGGTTATGCTGTGTTTATCTAGTACTTGGTGAAGTTTAGTGATGTAGCGCTGTACACTGCAGCCATCAGCGCGCACTTGATCACGTGACACGCTGCTGAAATAGGGAGACTGGGCAGTGTGTAACATTTTGTTACCCCCCTTTTTTGGCACTCTGTCCTAAAACCTTGATTTTCCATAATTTGTCTGCTTCTAATTAAAACAGTTTATAAATATACTACTTATTCATAAAAATGTGTAGTGTCATGCGGCGTTGTTACAACCTACTCCACCGTTAGAATTAGTTGTCCCTAACAAAAACATCGACGTGAAATAAATTTGAACAAAGTTCAGCAAAACTTACAGATACCCTGCTTAATAATTAATTTGTTGTTACATAAGCTATCAAACCTAAGTATATTTGTTTTAGTAGTATTACAGTATGTCATGTGGGTGTGGGTGATTACTTATGGAAGTGACAATCCCCCATAATTACTAAATTATTAAACTCTCCAATGATTACTTAACTGTTACCCTCCCATATTTATCCTGACTGGCTTTTACTGACCTTTGGTATGTACTTACTGTTTCAAGATATTAAAGAGTTAGTTCACGCAAAAATGAAAATTCTCTCATTAATTACTCACCCTCATGTCGTTCCCGAAGACCCGTAAGACCTTTGTTTACCTTCGAAACACTAATTAATATATTTTTGATAAATTCGAGAGCTTTCTGACCATGTATAGACCCAGAAAGGTAGTAAGGACACTGTCAAAATAGTCCATGTGACATCAGTGGTTTAACTGTAATGTTATAATGCTATGAGAATATTTTTTGTGCTCAAAGAAAACAAAAATAAAATAACAATTTCTTCTCTTCTGTGTTAGTATTCCTCTGCTTGTAAAAAAAAAAAAAAAAGTGCGGCACATCCGGGTCAGAACAGAGGCTTCTGCTTCAGCAGCACCACAGACATGCGGCAAAGACTGACACAGAAGAAAAGAAATTGTTGAATAAAATTGTTGTTTTTATTTTCTTTGCGCACAAAAGGTATTCTTGTAGCTTTGTAAAATTACATTTGAAGCACTGATGTCACATTGACTGTTTCAACGATGTCCTTACTACCTCTCTGAGTCATAAAACATTTTGGTTAGGTTGCTGTCTATGCAGGGTCAGAAAGCTCTTGGATTTTATGAAAAATATCTTAATTTGTGTTTCGAAGATGAACGAAAGTCTTACGGGTTTGGAAAAACATAAGGGTGAGCAATTAATTACAGAATTTTCTTTTTTGGGTGAACTAACCCTTTTAGCCTAGCTAAACAAGCCACTGGCATCTTAAGAAAAAAATTATCATATTAGCCTACATGATTACCATTACAGTACTTCATTTATGGTTAGAGGTCGACCGATATTGGATTTTACTGATACCGATAACTAGGTTGGACCACACTGGCCGATACCAATTAATCGACCGATAGTTTTTAAAATGGATACTGAACGGAAAAGAAATAGTGCTCTATTATTTAAAAAAAAAAAAAAAGTATCCTACTCAACCATACTTTGTAAATTAATAAAAATATTAATATTAATTATATATTGATCATTACTGTTCATTGTTCACTCTCGTGCTGTATAACAAATAGGGACTTTGTTGTATAATGACGACCTTCTCAGCCGCTCCAGCAACGGACCCAACCTGGAAAAAACTACTGGTGTGGATTTTTGCCGATAACCAATAGTTCCGCCAATCAACTATCGGTGCTGATTAATCGGCAAAACCGATACATTTATATAGAATAATTAAGGACAAAAAAAAATCCAATTTGTCTGTATCCAGTGTTAATGGGTTCATCTGAATGTCTATACACCTTATTTCCCATTTTAGTTAATCCCAGTGTTTTTGATTTAATTGTCTTGTTGTAGAAAGTAGCCCTAATATCAGCGTTACAAAGTGTTAATATAACTGCATGAATAAATGTAAAAAATAAAATGCATACCTAAATAAAAAATGCTTATTTTTTATTAAAATTTTGTAATTATTTTATAGAAATATAGAAATATATTTATATAATTCTAATAAAATATTAAAAAGCAAACAAATTACTGTATAAATAAAATAGTTACTATTTTTAAAACACAAATAAATAATACAAATATATAATACATTTATAGAGATACATTTTAACTGTAAATAATTATTTATAATCTTTTTATAAACCCAGACCTGCCCATAAAAAGTCTTAATGTGATTCCTTTAAGTACAAATTGGAATGCAGGAGTGTTGAATGACCCAGGGAGGTCATAGGCAATTGCTATATTTACCAGCTCAGTAATATGATCTCTAGCATTCTGGATCACTCTGCTCATGCAGTCCTTCTCTAGTCCTCTCACTCTGGCACTACAGCCTCCAAAGCAACACCCTGTCCATGGAAAATGCTACTGGTGAGCCTCTTCTCTAATTGACTCGCTCTTTTCTTTAACTTTAAGCTGTTTTGAACACTGCGCTATCCAACACTGTGAGGTCTGTGGGGGAGAGCGCGTGACATTCTCAAGTCATCAGTTGTTATGTTCTCCATTGTTAGCCGTTCGGCGTAACCAGGGTCTGGATTGTAATGGATGTCTGACATTTAAACTGATGCCTAGGAATACTAAACATAAAAGATGCTCTCATATATCTCTTTAAAACCCTATGAATGATTTGTCTTATGTATGCTTTTGTGTTTCTTATGTCTAATAGGCTTTATATAGGCCTGTTTCCTTATTAAGTTAATTTACAGTTAAGCTGTATATTTTATTATATAACCAAATATTCCTAAACCCTCCTCTGTGTTTTTTGCTGTCTTTTTAGGTTTGAGAAGTGAACAGTGTTTGTGAGATATAATGAACCGTCACCTCTGTTTTTCCGTCCGCTAGAACCAAGAACGGCTCTACTTACAGTAGGTACCCCTGAAACTAACACCCACCTGCTAGCACACTTTGCACACATGATACTGAGAGAGAGCCGTGGCACTTACAAACAGCATACAGGGTTGCAGCTTGTCTCTGGAGATTTTTAGGGTGTGTTGATCCAGTGCAAGTAATTGAATTCATCTTTTAAAATTAAAAAAAAAAAATGCCAAAGCAGTTTTGTGCATCTGCACACCTAATTTGCAATTTTAGTTGCTCACGTTAATCCCCATTGTCTCCTTTTCATAGACAGTGGCCCTAATGTCAGTCTGTTATAAAATCTGTGTTCCACATTTCTTATTCAGGTTGTCTGTGTTCATTGTAAATGATTTAAAAACCTGGAATGACCTGGTACCTTTAATATTGTGGTCTGATGTTGTCTTTCCAGAATAAATAAGCTTTGAAAATGAATGCCAGATCTGAGTGCAAGCGTGATTCGCTGCAGATAGAAAAGGTAGATTTTGAGTTTGGTTTGGCAGACTGAGTGTTGTTGAGAGGCGAGTCTTGCCAGATTGCTTTTGGTCATAGGAGGGGGGGGAGTTGAGGCGTCAGTTTAGCCACTGAGCTCTTATCTGCTCACATTTCAGGGTAAATATAGCTGTACCCAAGACTTTGCCTCAAGTCTTCAGCATATTGTTTGTGTTGCTAATACAAACACTTGCACGAGTTTCAGATTTTTTAGGATGGTACAGTGTTTTGGTGCGATATCACGGTGGCTTCCTGGAGACCAGTGCTGATTATACAGTAAAACTGTGTTTTCAGGATATTTTTTATCGACCATTTGATGCTTCTTTGTGATTCTTAGTGGCGTTTGATTTCTATGGTGGCACATTTTTGCATTAGAGTAAAAGACACACTGTAAGTGTGACACTAACATTTACATTTGAAGTCACAATGTAAGATACTACACTGCCGTCCAAAAGTTTGTGATCAGTAAGACTTGTGATGTTTCTTAGGCTCATCAAGGCTGCATTTATTTGATTAAAAATACAGAAAAAAAGGGTAATATTGTGAAATGTTATTACAATATAAAATAATGGTTTCTATTTCAATATACTTTAAAATATAATTTATTCCTGGGATGCAAAGCTGAATTTTCTGCATCATTACTCCAGTCTTAAGTGTCAAATAATTCTTCCTTTTATTAGAATTATCTATGTTGGCAACATTTGGAACCTTTGATACTTGAATTATTCTTTGATAAATAAAAAGGAACAGCATTTATTCAAAATATGAATCTTTTGTAACAATATAAGTGTTTGCTATCACTTTTTGTCAATTTAACACATCCTTGCTGAATAAAAGTATTAATTTCTTTCAAAAAAAGAAAGAATAAAAATGTACTGACCCCAAACATTTTAACCATAGGTTTATTGTAAGAATTTGTTTTTAAATAAATGCTGTTTGTTTGAACTCTTTATGCATCAAAGAATCCTGAAAAAAGTATCACAGGATCCAAAAAAAATTAAGCAACACAACTGTTTTCAACACTGATAATAAATCAGCATATTAGAATTATTTCTGAAGGATCATGTGACACTGAATACTGACGTAACGATGCTGAAAATTCAACTTTGAACTTTGAACTAAATTAGATTTTGATGTATATTAAATTAGAAAAACATTATTTTACATCGTAATAATATTTCACAATATTACATTTTTTCTGTATTTTTGATCAAAAAAAATGCAGCATTGATGAGCATGAGAAATGTCTTTAAAAAAACATTAAAAATCTTACAGACCTTTTTTATTTTTTTGCTCTGAGGTGGAAACTGGCTTTTATATCTTTCCAAATGTTGAAGAGCTAAAATTAGGTGATGTGACGTGTTAAATGTGAATGTTAAGGAGCAGTGGTGGTGTGCACGTAATGACAGCAGCGTCTATCAGCATGAATGCAAGTGTGGATGTCTGTCAGGCATCACGGGGCTGAACCACGTCAGCTTTGACAAGTCCCCACCTGTCACATGCTCACAGTCAGAGACTCTTCCACAGTTTAGACCCTGATCACTGACTAAACCCCCATTGACTTCCTTCATACTAAACCAACAGTTTGTGAGAAATGGTAGTATTGTAATACTAACATTGTTAAATAAAAAAAAGTCCAAAGTCTCATTGTACTAAAAAGATTGTTTAGTTCGGTTAAAATGAACGTTTTTTATTAGTAGTAATTAATTGATCATTTTTTTCACAGACGATGGCGACAACAGAACTTGTTTCCATGATTTAGCTGAATAGATTATGCATATTTATATTTATTGAGTGACATACAATTTTCAAAAGTTTTTAAAAAATTAATACTTTTTGTTCAGCAAGGGTACATGAAATTGTTTGAAAGTGGGAGTAACAACAAATAAATGCTTTTCTTTGTCATTCATTAAAAAATCCTGAAAACTTATGTATAAGCAGCACTGTTTTCAACATTGATAATAATAATAAATGCTTCTTGAGCAGCAAATCAGCATATTAAATTGTTTTCTGAAGGATCATGTGACACTGAAGAGTGGAATAATTATGGTTTTGCCATCACAGGAATAAATTTACATTTTAAATCATATTAATAATGTGATGTTTTAAAATATTACTGTTTTTATTGTATTTTTTTTAATCAAATAAAAGCAGCCTTGGTAAGCGTAAGAAACTTCGGTGACACTTATTAAAAAGTATATAAGTATGTAATAATTAGTTAACTTCTTTGGTTAACATGAACTAAGAATAAAAAATACTTCTGCAAATACTTTTATTAATCTTAGTTAATTTCAACATTTACTAATGCATTATTAAAATCAAAATTTATGCCTTAACATTATGAATGACTGTATTTTCATTATCAACATATTAAAAATGAATAAATACTGTAATAAATGTATTGTTCATTGTTTGTTTATATTAGTTTATACATTAACTAATGTAAACAAATGAAACCTCATTGTAAAGTGTTACTGAAACTTTTTAAAAAATCCCCCAATTTTTAAAATGGCATTGTATAATACGATAAAAACCCCTGAAACCTTGACATTTTTGTCTTTTTTTTTTTGCAATGTGCCTAAAGTAACAGAAAACTTCATTGTGATCTCCTCATATTAAATGTTTTATTTTCTAGTCTAGAATATAGCTTATTCACAATGTTCTTACTTGTAAATGTAATTTAAATGTCATATTTAGTATGTGACCCTGAACCACAAAACCAGTAATAAGGGTCAGTTTTTTGAAAATGAGATTTATACATTATCTGAAAGCTGAATAAATAAGCTTTCTATTGATGTATGGTTTGTTAGGACAATATTTGACCGAGATACAACTATTTGAAAATCCGAGGGTGCAAAAAATCAAAACATTGAGAAATTCGCCTTTAAAGTTGTCCAAATGAAGTTCTTAATAATGCAAGTCAATAACTTAATCAAAAATGAAGTTTTAATATATTTACGGTAGGAAATTTACAAAATACCTTCATGGAGCATGATATTTACTTAATATCCTAATGATTTTTAGCATAAAAGAAAATCTTTTTTTTTGACCCATACAGTGTATTTTTGGCTATTACTACAAATATACCTACTTACTATATGCTACTTATGACTGGTTTTGTTGTCCAGGGTCACATATTATTTAATTAAGAGTATTATAAATATGGAGTGATAAATAAAGAGAATGAATTATTATTAATAATAGTTTAATAGATATTTTTTAAATGTATAGCTCATATAGGCAAGCGGTTGCCAAGTTGGTCAAAACGTTACCTCAGTTAAGCTTGCCAAGTCTGCATTTCTTTGATTGTTAATCAGTTTCCACCTCATCTATTAATGAAGTGCAACGCTAACTGCATGTCTTCTGCTACCTCTTTTTTGAGACTCTTTTTTGGGGGTATTACAGCGAATATTAAGGAGGTTTCTCAATACCATATGGTAGAGTTTTTTTTGGCTGTTGTTATTGTGGACAAAGAGAGGGAACACAATGTGAAAGCAGTGGACAACTGTCTTAAGAGTTCTCGTCTGGTGAAAGCATGTTAGCGTCGGTCTGCCATGTGCTTTGGACTGCCTCCAGCGTGCAGCCTACCCTAGATCTACGTGTTGAATTATTGATGCATCTGTGAACGCTGTGCTCAGAGAGAGAGAGAGAGTGCGCAGAGAGACAGATTAAAGAAATAAGAGCCATCACACTGAACCCAACACGGATCAACAACACCAGATACTTTTATTTATTCAGACGCTGCACTGCCTTGTGAACAAGAGCCTGTCTCTCCACGAGAACAAACTGTGCCGCCTTAACACACGGCCCAGCACTGGGGGCTCTCTCGTTTCATTCAAACAGCGGGGTCCTCAGTGCTGTGCTCGGGCTGTACCACCAATCCGGGCCTCTTTGAAAACAATGGTACTCATTTTGTTCGCCAGTTTCATTCACGGTCCCGTGCTAGCAGCGAAGCCCCCATAGGTTGCGTAATACGCACCCTTCGCAGTGTGTGTGCTGCGTTTGGACACGAGTCACATGCTGCTACTCATCGAATATGTTTTCAGGATCAAGCACACAGAACACAAGAGACCTCAGGGCATGACACAGCGTCATTCAAAATTCATAACAGGTAGTGTTTATACCCTACCATTTTGACTAAAATTGCCCAACTGAAGAGAGACACTCTTTCCCTAAGGCTGAAATACACACGTAATGAAACCGCCGACCTTCATGTGTGGGATTTTGAGGCATTTTGGAGTTTGGTGATAGATATGAGCTAAATGATTAATATCTCATTAGTCAGCGTAGATGTCAGATGGACCACTTTGACAAAAGTGTTTGAACTTTTCTTACTTTTACATAGAATGCACATAAAAATAACTGTACCAAAGTTTTTATTTTTT
>JAHKKF010498033.1:0-25836 GCA_019740295.1 Labeo calbasu | reverse complement strand
CATTGTAAAAAAATATAATAAAATAAAATAAAATAAAATAAAATAATATAATATAATATAATATAATAAATA
Organism: Labeo calbasu; assembly: GCA_019740295.1. Lineage (NCBI taxonomy): Eukaryota > Metazoa > Chordata > Actinopteri > Cypriniformes > Cyprinidae > Labeo > Labeo calbasu. Next base: position 25,764 of record JAHKKF010498033.1, on the reverse strand, counting down.
TAATATAATATAATATAATATAATATAATATAATATAATATATAAATAACAAAATAAGAGGTAGTAAATGTTGAAAGAATTGTAATTGCTGGGAGTACTGTCCCTTTAATTGGCAATATAATAATGTATAATGTAAAATATAATAATGTATAATGTATATTATGTATGTATGTATTATGTATACATGTATTTGCATGTATATATTTTTATTGATATAATCAGTATTAAATATAAATATATTTAATATATAAACAGCATTTTTTTTTTTATATATCCATGCTTGTGTGTGTATTTATATATACATAATAAATATACACAGTACACATATATAATGTAAACAAAAACTTTTATTTTGGATGCGATTAATTGCGATTAATCATTGCACAGCACCAATTATGATATAATATAATAAAAATAAATAATAAATTAAGAGGTTGTAAATGATGAAAAAATAATTGCTGGGAATACTGTCCCTTTAACTGGGCACTGTAAAGTAGCTAATTGGTACAAAAAAAACATCTAATAAAAGAGCTCCACTTGTCTGAGTTCCGACAGAAGTACAGCAGAACTGAGTTATGACAAAAGTGCACCTTGTACATTCTTAATGGATCTGAAATGTATGCATGATTTAGTGCCTGCAGGCATTACTATTTCAGGCACAACAACTGACGCTTGGAGTCCCTGTGGAGAGCCTGTTCATCCTGCATGAGATTCTTCTGGAAAAAAAAAAATCTTAACTTTTGCAGAAATCAGATCAATCAGTGTTCAACAATTAGTGGTATTATCACAGCAGCGGCGTGACAGCCGTGCGGATATCCAGAGAGAACTGTAGGTGTCACTCCTGACATAGAATGGGGGCCTCGGCCGTTCAGTCGGAGCTGTCATTCCGAGTCAGTGAGCTCTGTCTTGCTGAAGAGGGCCCCAGTCAGATGTTCACTATGCATGCTGCATTGTCTGCTTGCCTGTTCGATAGGGCTGGCAGCAAAAGGTGACATCTGGTGACTAATGTGCTCCCATGTTCCCCCTCTTCTCTGGACGGCAGATGCTCTGCACAGGCAGATAGGAAGAGAGGGGGGTGGGGGAGCGGGGTGAGCTCGAGATGGACAGGCAGTGTGACGCGTGTGTGTAATAAATGCAGTCTTTTGTAGTGCTTTTTTGCTGCTGATCTGTTGGTGGCTGGTGAAGAAAGAGAGGAAACAAACAATTAGCACGTTGAACGCTGGTAGATCTAAAACCGGTTCAGATATTTTGGACGACAAGTTATTTATAGACAAAGCCAAAACACTAATAATAAATAGACTTTTTAAAATCAGTATCAGTATTTGACAAATCTGCCGCAATGAAACAATTTGAATGTGAAAAGGTTATTTCTTTAAAAAGCATTGTTACTTGGTGTTTTTGCCTTTTTTCAGTTTAAATATCTAAAGATCCTTCAAACTTGATTTATTTGCTTGAGAGGCACAATTTTTGTTGTTAATTTCTTGTTTTTAGAGTATATATCTTGACTTGAATGACTACTTAAATAATAAAAAATAAAAGTTTAAGATAATATTATAAGGTATATTTGCGTTTTTATTTTTTATTACATAGTTTGACTATTATTCACTTATTCCTTTCTCGTTAATTTATTAATTTATTCAATAATGTATAATTATTTTTATTTATATATATATTTATTTGTTTGTTTTCCTGAGCCGCATGGATTTTTATTTTTATTTCTTGGTTCTACTGTTTGTAAAGTATCAAGCTGAAATTACAGTGTACTAATTAAGAACTTTATTTTATTTTATTTATTTTATTTTATTTTTCCAGAGAGAACTGTTTCACTTTGGACACTGAGATTTTTTACTAATTATATTTATTATATTTGTTCTTATTTATTTACATATTTTTTATATACATTTTTAAAAATAACACTTTATTTATTTTTTTTAATTTATTTTATTTATCTAGAGAGAACTTCAGACATTGATATTTTTCACTAGATATATTTATTTTATACATATAATTTATTAGATTTGTTCTTGTTTATTTACACATTAAGATCTTTAAAAAAAAATCACATTTTATTTTATTTTATTTTATTTTATTTTATTTTATTTTATTTTATTTTATCCAGAGAGAATTGTTTCACATCTGACAGAGAAATTTTTTACTAGATATATTTATTTTATAATTATAATTTATTATATTTGTTCTTATTTATTTACATATATTTATTTACATTTTTAAAAATGACACTTTATTTTATTTTTTTTATTTATTTTATTTATCTAGAGAGAACTGTTTCACTTCTGACATTGATATTTTTCACTAGATACATTTATTTTATACATATAATTTATTAGATTTGTTCTTGTTTATTTACATATTTAGATCTTTTAAAAAAATCATATTTTATTTTATTTTATTTTATTTTATTTTATTTTATTTTTTCCTGAGAGAATTGTTTCACATCTGACAGAGAAATGTTTTACTAGATATATTTATTTTATAATTATAATTTATTATATTTGTTCTTATTTATTTACATATATTTATTTAGATTTTTAAAAATAACACTTTTTATTATTTTATTTTATTTTATCCAAAGAGAACTGTTTCACTTCTGACACTGAGATTTTTTACTAGATATATTTATTTTATACATATTATTTATTATATTTGTTCTTATATTTATTCAGATGTTTAAAAAAATATATTTTATTTTATTTTATCCAAAGATAATTTTTCCACTTCTGACATTGAGATTTTTCACTGTATATATTTATTTAATACATATCATTTGTTCGTTCTTATTTATTTACATGTATTTATTTAGATTATATATATATTGATATTGATATATTTAATCTGATTTATTTAAATATATATATATATATATAATATATATATATATTAAGACTTAATTATTTTGTTATATAGTGCAGTTCTACCTGGATTTTTACATTTCTTGGCTCTAGTTTTCTGTGGTCGTTCTGGGATACACCTCAGTCTTTAGGTTTAACGGTGTCTAGAGATTTTGTTTCAGCAAATCTTAAAGATAACACTTCCAGGGAGCTTCTTCAGCCCCGGTCCCTTCACTACCACATATTCCCATCACGCCATGTCACCCAGACAGCTGTGCTTAACCTCCCTCTGGCCTTTCTGCACAGCTGCAAGTGGGCTCTTTTACCCCTGTCTCACCCATGAGTGGGCCTGCGAACGCGAGTACATGTGACAGAGCAGTGGACAGCTCCCATTCCGCTTCCTAACAGCCCTCGTTGTTTCTTCGCCACACAGAGACTTACAGCAGAAGTTCACACAATGCCACGCTGTGTCAGACCAGCAGCGCAAAGCTGTGCTGTTTCTAGACAGCCTCCAGCGTAAAACAAACACAGAGCGACGGCAACGGACTGATGAAATGTCTCCGTTGCGACATTATATTTTCTCGAGAAGCCGTCGCTTTGTAAGATACGCGTCTATCGTGGATTAAAGCGTGCAAAAATGGCACGTGTTCCACTCAGTATTGGTGATAGTCTCTCTTGTTGTCTACACAGGGGTGATTGAACTGCCTTTATGCTGATATGGCAATTCATACATTCCACAGGAAGGAGTTATTAAATGCCTTTTCATTTTAAGCTATATTGCCCTGTCTTTCCAGAGAAAATACCCGTCCTCTTTGAGATGAAAAATCTGCAGAGAGAAAATGAATTGGCAGGTTGCTTCCCCCGGGGTCTCCTCTATCAGCTAGTGCAGTGGGTGACAAAATGCAGCGCATGTGTTCCCAATACAAACCTTATTCCATCTGTGGCCCTATCAGCCAGGAAATGACATATTTATCAGAGCAGTGTGGCCTCGCAGGCAGCAGAAGCATAGAGGCTGCTGACTGTGAAATCTCCCAGAATTAACTGGGGCTGTCCTTTTCTCCCTCCACATTACTGTTCCCTGAGGGCCGTGCCGGTTCAAAGTATCCTGCATCAAATTGCTTTCCTATTTGTTGTGCTGCATACAATTGATAACATTTGTTTTGACCGAATAAATGCTCGAAAATAATAAACGCTTTCGTTTGAGCATGCAAAACTATGCTTCAAAATAAAGAAATCACCGGACCAACTGTAATCCTTTGCTATCTGAATGATTTAATCAAACAAATGTGTAAGCAAGACGTGGAATGAAAAGAGTCTTGCAGGAATTGGCGAGGTTAAAGATCTAGCACCGAGATTGAATAAACCATTACTGTCCTCAGTGCCAGGGACGAAAATGCATGCTATCAGTGCTCAAGCGTTTCAGAACAGCCAGAGGAAATTGTTATTGTCGCAGAAAACTTATGCATGAGAGTAGGGCTGGGTAAAAAAACTATCCATTTACGATAGGATATTTATTCTTAAATCCCAAGAATTGATTAGTCTAGCCTTTTTTCAGGTAATGAACATTGTAGCACAACTCCCATCCACTGAATTGCAATAAGCTTTGTGCTTTCTTACTTTTGGTGTTTCAAATTCTGTCTATTTTATTACAATATTCAAACAATGCTGTTTTGACGCTGTTTAATGTGAAGTGACAGATCACTGTTGCGCCTCAGTTCAAGAGAAGCGGCAGCATGAACTGATCATCTCCTCTACTTTAATACCAGTTTCAGCACAAAATAAACATGAATAAACATGCAAAGGTATGTTAAAAGAGTACAGTTTACAGAAATCCGTCTTGTTTCATGTAATCGCTCAATTAGTGTTTCAGCCGCACAAAGACATCAGTATAACCCATTGTAAACGTCAGAAAATGACTATATAGTCATTTAAATTTGTACTGTTCTTCAATGTTTACTTTATTTTTGATAAAATCCATCACGTTTTTATGACAGCCTCCATTTAAATGCTTATCTCAAAAATGAAAATGAAAAATTTGGCATGCACTGTATCTAAAGTATGTCCAAAGTAATCAATATCAAATCGAATCGTGAAACACATCTGTTTTTGGACCATGACGTTGTTAGACTACAGCTAAATGGTTTCATTTGAAATTGTTGCGTAACATTGTGTGCCATGATGAAATACTTATGCACTTATTTTAGTCAATGAACCAGGGTTGCCAGGTTTTTACAACAAAACCTGCCTAATTGCTACTCAAACCTAGCCCAAAAGTAGCCCGATTGTGCGTCAAAGGGGGTCCCTCTGTACATTTATGCAAAACTGAAAAATCGTACATATGTACGAATCACTGCAGTTTCTAGTTGAAATGAACCTTAGAGGCTGTAAAACTCTTGACAACATTTGTTCCTTTTCACACAAATGTACAGGTACAGAGCTTTGATTAATAAACCTAATTTTCACACAATTACTTGCTGAACATTATGTTATGACTTCAAAACAATTTGAACATTCTGCGCAATTTGAAAAATGATTTTGAACGTTGTTGTCACAGACAGCTTCATAGACAGCTTCATATGCATGAGTTTTCTAAATCAGTAGGTTTAAATGATAAAGAGCTCCGGTACGAACCCCGTAAAACTAGGTTTGACAAAATAGCTCAAACCCATTTAAAGAAGTTATAATAGCGTGGCTGCATCTACAAATGTTTTTATCATTTTTGCATTTGTTAAAACTATTAGTAGGTTTAGGGTCGGGATATTTCCAGTTCGATAGAGCGTTAACCTTTAGCAACACTTCCCGAATTCTGAACAGCCGCAGTACATAGATATATCTCAAGCAGCCTAATAAAAACGCAACAATACGAGCCTGTACCAACGTAATAAAAATGTGCCACGGTCATGTACTGAACATATGTTTTAGCATCACTCTCTGGACATTTCACTTTGAAACTGCCGCAAAACGTGCAGCAAGGTACATAATTACGGTGTTGAATGAGTGTATATAGAGGCACGTATTTTCATGAGCCTGGGTTGAAAATTCTAAATAGAACCAAAAAATAAATAAATAAATAAATAAAGACCAATCCTATTTTATTTTATTTTTCAATTAAATATTTTAAATTGTAAAACAGTTCATATCAAATAATTAATATAAATATTTCACAATTGTCTATTATTTTGCAGTTCAATACAGAAAAAACAACAATAAGAAATAATGGCTTGGCTGTTTTTTTAGGGTTTTTTTCACACACAGTTATGTAAGCGGTAGGACAAGGTGGAGGTGTGTAAACAGATGTGGTGTCAGTGTGGGGCACAGTGCCAGGGGTGTATTCATGTGGCTCTCCTGTGTGATCAACAACAAACAGACCTTACATACATCTTACACACTCACACGTGCCACAATGTCAGTCCAAGTTCATTCCAATCTTAGCGATGTCAGTCCGTATGGTTTATTTCAGTATGTGGCCTAGCAGAATAAAACAAAAGATGACAATGCAAACACACCCAAATGCATTCTGAATAGCGTGAAAATAAATTATATTGATACACTCTTAAAAATACAGGTTCCAAAAATGGGTTTTTGTAGCAATTCCATAATAAACCAATAAATAAATAAATAATTCTCAGAGTGGAGAATATTTGAATTATCTAAAGAACATTTTTCCACTATAAAGAACCTTTTGTGCAATGGAAAGTTTTCTTGGATGTTGAAGATTCTTCATGGAACCATCAATGCCAATAAAGGACCTTTATTTGTAAGAGTGTATTGTCTGGTTTTCAAGGGCGTTTAGACGGCTGATGGTTTTGTGATGTGTGACACCTTTGGAAATTGGATATTACTGAAAAGCCGCAATTGCTTTATGAGTATTTAGGGGAGACTGGCCGCTGGTGAGACGTACAGTATATTTTAATCAGCCAGGAATACACAATGTACAGAATAACCACTGAATAGTTTCCTTTAGCTAACAAAGGGAATGGGATTAAATGGATGTTAACTCGCAGAGCAAATAATACTGTGTGAAAAAGCTGTATTTGTGTGTAGCTGGTTGAATAAATCACATCTTTTCTCCTCGGTGCTATTAATCCATCAGTTTCTTTTAAGAATAAATAGCTAAAATGGGCAGTTTTCTGTGTCTAGGTGTTTTTCTTCTATCAATCTTTTATATTTGTCCCACAGGACTGTAAACAAGAACATTCCACCCTTTAGTCACCGTATTAGAGCTGTAAAGTGCAGGTAGCAAGAAAACACATCCGATCACTATTAGCCGGGTAAAATCTTCTCCTATGTAATTGCAATGTTCCACTTCAAAGCCTCTGACAGGAAGGCTGGTGTAGGAGTGAGATATCCTTAAAATAGCAATTAAAGAAGCTGAGGAATAATATGACCTCCGCTTCCCTGGGTCACAACACTGAAGAGACTGAGTATATTGAGATTCTCAGCTGTACCTTTCAGCCACAGTTCAGAGCTTTTATATCAAAATCGCTGCTTCCCCGATTAACATTCTCTCGCTTAAAGGATTATTATGTCACTGCACGTCTCTATTTAGGCTGTTCATCATAAGCACGTATGGTAATGCGGCGGCGAGTTCATTTGATACGTCCAGTACTCCGCTTCCAGCTGCGATAAAATCACTTTATTTAATGGATGTGCCAAGGATGTAATGATTAAATGCAAACTTTTCTGGCAAGGCTGTTTTTATTTTAATTCTACAGTATCGATTTGCAATTGTGATTGTCGTGAACGTTAACCTGGACGAGGGTGGGCAGGAAGTAGTTAAACTCACTCCTTGCCACATTTGTCACAGTAGCATGTATGATGCTCTCCGGGTTGGTGGCCTGATTTCCATTTCGGGATGAGTCTCTGTTTGCCTGCGCTGCCTAGTAACGGTCAGATCTGGAGTGTGATTTATGTAAATCGGCTGGCAGGGGCTCACGGGTCAGAAGCGATCTGTTGTGAGACCACTGCTGGGCAACTGCACGACATAAACAGCGGGACAAGACTCTGCTATCAGAGTCTTCTGTAATAAAACATCAGGATAGAATACCCAGCACCTTCTAATTATGAATCATCATTCATTTGCATTTATTTTGAATTGATGAATTTACAATGGATTGTTTCATTGTGTCTTTGGATCCAGCTCAGAGGGATAGTTCACCCTAAAATGAAAATTACCCCATGATTTACTCACCCTCAAGCCATCCTAGACTAGATATGACTTTCTTCTTTCAGAAGAACATAATCAGAGTTATACTAAAAAATGTCCTGGCTTATCCAAGCTTTATAATGGCAGCGAATGGGTGTTGAGATTTCGAAGCCAAATAAAGTGCGTCCATCCATCATAAAACAAGCTGGTCTCATGATGAAAACGTACCTGTGGGAACGTTTTCGCAAGGCGCAACATACGTACCAATAAGTACAAATCACTGCAGATTCCAACAGAAATGTCCACTGAGTGGTGCTAAAAGAGTGTTTGGTTTTTTCACCGGAACAGATGAACGTACATATGGTACACTTTATGCGACCTTGGTTTTGTATGTGTCACCGCAGTCCTGACTTGAAATGTCCATTAAGTGGCGCTATAACTCTAATGCTCCGTGATGTTTTAAATCTAAACCTACCCCATAGTATGACCAAAAGCGAATGTGGTGTAAAAACGCAATCAAAGCATTAGAAATGTCAAAAAGAAATCAAATTTCGAATATTCGTCAAATTTAAAATAAAAATCCACATTCGAATGTAAAACGTTGCAATCGAATTTTAGGTGTGAGTCTGGCACACGAGATGCGATGACGATGTAGGTAGGTATCATTGCATTTTAATGCTTTTTTTAGCCTATCCAGTTGAACCCACTGGATACGTTGTTCATTCAAAATACTTAGGAAAAAGAGAACATCAACGCGGAGATAATGTTGTTTACGTCAAAACCGAAACCAAGTCATTCACACAGAATGCGTATTTTGCACATTTTCTAGAGGGACATCTATCACCGTTGCACTCGTGTCTCGCACAAGAAAAAAAAGCCATTTAAAAGTTCAACTTTGAAAAAAACATGTCTCAAAACTTTATGGCAGGATGAGTCTTTCCCCATTCCACTGCATCTCATGTTTTTAAATGAAAAAAGTAACGTTACTCTTTGTGATTGGTTTTCCGTGCTTTGTATTTATTGTTTTGAAGAACCGTGGATTAGTAATATTTTGCTTGAGGGCACCCTCTTGTGGCCTCAGGAGAGAAGCCAATAGCTTTTTTTCCCCTAACTGAAATTATGCCTTTTAAATTAGAATATAATTCGAATTTAGTTTTTCAGCTATGTTGACAGCCCTAGCAAGCATGCCATTTTAGCTTGTTTTTGACAAACAACATTTGGAGCTGTAATCACAACTGTGTACGATAACAATTACAAATGCTCTCTTTTTTACCACCTCTAGTGATCATTTCTGTTGGTAACTGCAGTGATATGTACTTATTGGTACGTATTTCGCATCTCGCCATGAGATCAGGTTGTTATAAAAAGTGCTCCACACGACTGCAGGGGGTTAATAAAGGCCTTCTGAAGTGAAGCGATGCATTTGTGTAAGAAAACTATCCACATTTAGAACTTTAGAAACAATATATCCTCTAGCTTCTGCTAAATGTCCTATGCATGTTTGCAGAAGAGTGTTGTCTGGTGAGAATGTGCTAGTCTTGCGAGAACCAAGTTTTGTTTACAGCAAAGGAAAACTAGTCACTTCTTAGCTTATATCGAAATCCTCTGACAATTTTTTTTTTTTTTACAAATCCTTGTTTTGCACTTGTAATTCATGACCGGTGTTTTGTTTTGCTGTACGTCATCTACATTCTACGCCTACGTCACCCGGTGGAACTCCACTCTCTTGTGAGCACGTGTATGATGGTTAGCGGAAACTAGATTACGGTTAATAAAGTTTAAATATGAATATTTGTCTTACACAAATGCATCGATTCACTTCAGAAGGCTCTTATTAAACCCCCAGAGCCATGTGGAGTACTTTTCGTGATGGATGGATGCACTTTATTGGGCTTCAAATTCTCAACAGCCATTCACTGCCATTATAAAGCTTGGAAGAAACATTTTTTTAAATAAAACTTTAATTGTATTTGTCTGAAAGAAAAAAATCATATACACCTAGGATGGCTTGAGGGTGAGTAAATCATGGAATAATTTTCATTTTTAGGTGAACTATCCCTTTAAGTGCATCATCAAGCAAATTAATACAATGTATTTATGTATGTTAATCTACATACAGTGTATATAAAAGAAATCATAAAGTAAGTAATCCATATAACACATTGCTCTGTACTGCAGCAGATTATTCAACCCTGGTGTGCACCAAACAAGTGAACCGAGACTGCTAAAAAGACGGGTTTGCCGCTTTAAGTCGAACGCACCTTTTTCTTTTGTTTGGAGCGTTCGTGAGTTCCATCACAAAATATACATCATTCAACCCGACCAATCAGGTTATGAATGTATCACTACGCCATTAGGTTTGGTATCTTTAGGTTTGCTGTCAAAAATGCCAGTGTGAACGCTAAGCAGACCAGGATCAAATGTATCATTTTCCTCTTTGGTCCGGACCAAATGAACCAAATGGACTGAGCTACAAGTGTGAACACACCCTTGAAATCATACTACAGCCTTGTGAGAAATGGATTGAAATTTACATTGCTACTCACTCTTCCTCCTCAATGAGATGAAGTTGAGATGCAAACGAATCCGATTTATGAACTTGACAACTTGGTCATTCCAGTTCAACAACAGATTATTCAAACCGGTTTTGTGAACCAAATCAACCAGTTCATTCAGAAATTCAGACTCTGTAGAATATTTCATTCACAAATCAGACATGGCTATATGACCAATCAACATTGAGGACAAGAACTATCAGTTATGATCTGATTGCTTAGTCAAGATGATAATGACTATGTTAATGGTTGAATCTGAATCACAATCATTTTAAAGGGATAGTTCACCCAAAAATACAATTTCTGTCATCATTTATGCACCCTCAAATTGTCTACCCCTTTAAGGCATCTTTACACAGACTGTCTCAGCCCAAAGTAAACAATTGTATTTGCTGTGTAAATGCATTTATGCCACTTCGGAGCAGCATTAAACAGACCTCAAGTCAAATGTGAATTCATTTTTAACATAGTGTATTATGTGTTAGGTTACCTTACCTCTGGGTATTCAGTTGTAAAACAACCAAGATGATCATTTTTATTCCTTCTAAGAGTTTATTACCTCAATATGATTGTTTTGCCACATTGAGGAATAGACCATTCCTTGAGATGTACTGCCCTATCAATACAATGTACACCAGGGATGCAGCTCTGTGGTTATGTCAGTGACTTCAAAGAAGTCACACACTATCTGAATGCATGTGGGTTTTGCCTTTGAGTGCAAATGTGTTTGCAGCTGGGTCTGAATTAGAGGAGTGCATTGTAGTGTTGATCAGAGTGCTGTCATAAGCTTCAAGCCATTCTTATCTCCGTTTTGCAGCATGGCTTACAGTGCCTTCATTTGGATCACCAGCAAAACAAAACTGGGCAAAACAGAAGCAGGAATTAGTCCGTTTTCTTTTTATCCCCTTGTGTTAAAAAATGCTAACATTTGACACAGCGAATAATTCCGAGAGGTTTAAAAGAAGCATGACATTCGCTAGCATTCTGTGCATTACCTTAATAGATTAACGATATCCAGATGATGCAGAGCTCAAGAAAAGTCACACAGACGTTTTGTTTAAACAGAGGCGAAGTGTCATGAAATAATTAGAGCGGCGCTTTGCCGGTCCCTTGCGACGACCGATGCGACTCGCCTTGTTTTCGGAAAGCTCGATCTGAAACGACTCTTGTGAGGGTGAGCGCTTCGGTACCGGTGCAGATGGTCTCGGGGCCATGTGTGCCAATGGGAAATTTAATTGCGCTGCATTTAAAAGTATCTGTTTTAATAGCAGGGTTGTGGAGTTTCCCGCTGGCGCGTTTTAATTAGTTTGAATACATTAGGCTCCTGTTGGAGCTCTACCTGCCAGGATTGATCACCGGACTGGGACTACACAGGGGCCATTTGCATTCACACCCGTTGGCCCCATAGATTGAAGCAGTTACACATCCTGCGATTCAGTGCACGGTACTTCTGCTTCTCTTTATCAGCAGCAGGTAAAAATGGAAACCTATCGCCTGATGGATTACAGCAGTTTTAAGGGTGTGAAAGTGTCTGAAAGCAGGAAAATCACACACTGAGCCGTTTGCAGGAAAAGTGTGGAAAGGTTAAATCCGTTAGCGCTGTATCCATGAAACCGCATGGCGCATTTTTCTTACTTTTTCTCTTTTGTTTCTTATTATCCTGTCAGATTTATTGATGTGATGATGTACCTTTGTACTAAATTAATCTTTAGCAATTGCTCTGCGATTTTGTACTTACAGCAATGACAAAGAGATTCAATTTCATATTAGGCTGATGTATATCTTTCAGCACACCGTACGCCGTACACGCATATGCTGTTGATCATCAGGGTTACCTAACCCAGATGTTCCCTGAAACAGCTTTTTCCTCTTTCACAATCGTAAATTGGGTGTAGAATACAATTCCACACAAGCAGAACAGCTACGCCCTGATAGAGAACCACAGAGCTGATGCTCAAAATCCCCCGGTTTCTTATCTCCTCCAGTGAAAAGTGCACTTACAGCTCCTCAGGACCCCTACTGATCCAGTCAGCAAAAACAAGCTGACTAAGGACTAATTTGTGTTATGAAAGAGAGAGCGAGAAAGTCTTAATTTGAAAAGTCCTGCATCATGAGCCCGCAGGCTCACACTGGCTCAGTCTTCATAGCCGTCAGGACTGCAGAGGCTGAAACACTGTGTTTTTCCCTGCTGCTTCAATATCATGATTTCCTGTGCGTCTGTAATGGAACCACAGGCTACTTTCAAGGAAGGGTTTCTATGCGGAAGAAAGTGTTCACTGTGATTACAGGGTCCAGGCATTATTGACTCTTTGAGAAGAAGAAGGTGGTAGAAGTTATTAAAGGTGTATAAGTGAGGTTAACCACCTTTGAACCAAACTTAGCCACTGAAGGAGACAAGTCTTATCTTTTAAAGGGCTCATTTTGACATATAAGAGGTCATTGTGCTATAAAAATATTTTTATAAGTAACTGTAAGTTTCAGAAATAAAATCTTTCTCGTTAGTTAGCTTATATTGAAGCCAATCTGGTAAAACGTCAAATTGTGAATGCGCCACTCTATGATGTAATAGTGTGGAGAAGCACCGCCTCCGCAAAAGAAGATCAACGCCTGCTTCTACATCACTGCCTGTTTAGCCCCGCCCACCGATTTGCACATGTAGTGTAAATAATAGGGCTGCCCTCGACTATTTTTCTGGTTGACTAGTAGTCGTTTATTTTAAGCACTGGTCAAATATTAGTCGCACGTTTATGAATAAATCATATACATCATAATAATGAGCCTTTAATTGCATACACAGACTAATAAGCCCTAAGCGCATGCAGAAAAGCACCGGCAGATACAATAATAATAAATGTGTCAGAGAAAAACACCAAGGAGACTAAATTAAAGAAGACTTCCACTTCCAGAGCAATAATTTACAGAAAATGTACACACACCCTTGTCATCCAAGATGTTCATGTCTTTCTTTCTTCAGTTGATAAGAAATTATGTTTCTTGAGGAAAACATTCCCAAATTTTTCTCCATATAGTGAACTTCAATGGTGCCCCCAAGTTTGAACTTCCAAAATGCAGTTTAAATGCAGCTTCAAATGGCTCTAAACGATCCCAGCCGAGGAAGAAGGGTCTTATCTAGCTAAACGATCTGTCATTTTCAAAACAAATTGACAGTTTATATACCTTTTAACCTCAAATGCTCATCTTGTCTGAATCTGCGCAAACTCTGTTTTTCCTGTTCAATAAGGTCAACACAGTTAGGGTATGTCAAAAAACTCCCATCTTGTTTTCTTCCCCAACTTCTTCAGCTGGGATCGTTTAGAGCCATTTGAAGCTGCATTTAAACTGCATTTTGGAAGTTCAAACTTGTGAGCACCATTGAAGTCCACTATATGGAGAAAAATTCTGGAATGTTTTCCTCAAGAAACATAATTTCTTATCAGCTGAAGAAAGAAAGACATAAACATCTTGGTTGACAAGGGGTGAGTAAATTATCTGTGAATTTTTGTTCTGGAATGGACTTTTTAATAATACATTGATAAACTAGCGCTTTCTTTGTTTTCGGCTTAAACGATGAAGTTGACGATACTGACTCGTCATCTCCGCAGTAGTGGATGCGCCTGTATGCATGTTTCATACAGATTACATAATCTGAGAATATTTGTTTTCTATTTGAACTGGTTTATTTAGACATTTCACAGAGTTTCTCGCTCAAATTCACAGAGACCAAGACGGCAGGAATTGCATCCTGTTTGCGTTAATTATTTTACAAAAGGTCAACGTTTGTTGTAATTATGAGTGCACACAAAAACGTAAGAGTTTTTACAGATTCGAAAGATGTATTACTTTTATCTATATGACCAAAAATGAGTATTTTAAGAGCAAGTGACCACACTGGCATCTCCATCTGTCATACAGTAAGCGCGCTACTGTTCAGCTTCCACACTGCGCACAGACACTTGAATAGCACACCTTTTTTTTAGGTTAACATTAGATTGAGCAGCCATGTAAAGTTGCTACTACATACATATTTTAGATGAAAAGCCATATTTAAGGTCGATGAATATTAGGTGAGCATTTGGATGTTCTGCCTGATGTACTATATTACCACACAGACCAAGAAAAAATTTTGGTCGACTATTAGGTGGCAGCCCTAGTAAATAACGAGAGGAACAAATGCAGGTCTATGCAGAAATCAAACGATAAAGATGTCTCAGATGACAACAAAGCACTGCTCATCGCCGAATGGAAAAACACAATCTTCGCATTGCCTTCCTTCTGATCCCAACATAGGAAAGAGTGGTTGAATGTTATATTTAATGAACTTCCAGACGACGTCAGTAAGAACTTTTTCACTTTGTTTTACCGTGAATTTGTTTACAAACAAGGAACAATTCGATGTAGGATTTTTCAGAAAGATTGAAACTAAAAGACGAATCTGTGTCGACTATATTGGATCCGACAGTATGTCGTACCACACAAGTGTGAGTAACTGTTTGTGTTACGTGGTCACTATTGCTTTGTCTGTTATTACAGATCATTTGATATGTACTGAGTATTTATGCGTATTTAACCTAAATCACAGCAGCATCTGTCTATGAGGAATGTAGGCTGTCAAACATACACAACTGTTAGCCAATGATAGCAACGGGTGTTTACAATCTGTTATGCCTGTTCAAACAGACCATTCCTATGAGGGGGGTCAAAACAGGACAGAAAATTGCCTATTACTTCTAAATTATAATGTTTTTTAATGTAAGAAATTTGATAACATTACAAGTGGACCTCAGAGAACAGAATAAAAAAGAAAGAATAAAAAAGGCCATTCAGGACCCATTTAAAAACCCTATCTGACAAAATTAGCAGAAAAAATGACATGACAACATTGATTATCTGATGGCACCATTAGAAATTATATATACGCTGGTTAGCATGACCTCATTAGCTCCTGCTGGCAGATGTTGTAACTACACCATCTGTCAAAATAATCATCTTTTCTAATGACAGATAAGAAATAAAATGGTCAGTAAGCAACATTTTAATTTCAAATATTTAATTTAATATTGCAATTTTTATATTTATTATGCTAACGTGTGGACCACAAAACCAGTCATAAGGGTCCTTTTTTGGAAATTGAGATTTATACATCACCTGAAAGCTGAATAAATAAGCCAATATTTGGCAAGATACAACTGTTTGAAAATCTGGAATCTGAGGATGCAAAAAAATCTAAATACTGAGAAAATCACCTTTAAAGTTGTCCAAATTAAGTTCTTAGCAATGCAAATGACTAATCAATAAGTACGTTTTGGTATATTTACGATAGGAAATTTACAAAATATATCATGGAACATGATCTGTACTTAACATCCTAATTATTTTTGGCATAAAAGAAAAACTGATAATTTTGACCCATACAATGTATTTTTGGCTATTGCTACAAATATACCCATGCTACTTAAGACTGGTTTTGTGGTCCAGGGTCACATATGTAAAATTAATATGCAATATTATTCAATTGGAATATTAAGTTAATTTGTTTATAATAAATTAGTTGAAATTTAGTTTGATGCTTTATAGATAGATAGATAGATAGATAGATAGATAGATAGATAAATAGATAAACCGACTACTGCTTATGAAGCTGAATAAGGCACTAACTTTCATTCATTTCAACTACCATTTTTCTGCTCTGCCTGGTGAGCATATAAAGGGATTGACAGGTAGAAAGCACATCAAAGTCTTCTGATTTGGCTAAACAAAGAATCTGACAGCCTGTCACGTTTATTTTTGCAGTTGATTTATTTTAAGATATTTTAGGACACCTAATTCACTGATATCTGACAGATAAAGGGATATTTTCTGAGTATCGTTACACACTGAAGGCAAAATTGTGTGAAAATACATTTTTAAAAACCTTTCAGATATTTATTTTTATTTAAATTGCCATACATAGGTAAGCAGTTCTATAAAAAAGCCACAAGTGGGTTTTTGGGTGAAATATCCCTTTAAGTGGAAATGGAAATTGTTGAATAAAGTATTATTGTAGCTTCATAAAATTACAGTTGAACCACTGACGTCACATAGACCATTTTAACGATGTCCTTACTACCTTTCTGGGCCTTGTGTTTCTGTCTATGCAGGATCAGAAAGCTCTTGGATTTCATCAAAGATGTCTTGAGTTCCGAAGATGAACAAAAGTCTTTTGGGTTTGGAACGACGTGAGGGTGAGTCTCTTTAAGTTAATTAGAGTTAATTCACTCCTAAACACAAATGATTCTACTGTAATTCTACAGGTTGCACGTCACGCTGAAGGAATTTTCTATCGCTTCCCGTCTGCTTCAACATATTGGCTGATGAGTAGACATGATAAATTGAGATCTCTAGCTAGAGTTTGAAATAAAACATACATAAAACCATGAGAAATACCTTCGTTTATGATCAGACATCAATCACCGTGCAGTAATGGAAAACAGACGTGAAAAATGTGGCAGGAATATTATTATTAACCCCGTTGCCAAGGAGAGAAGTGAGTGTGCGAGATACTGAGCGTGTGTGTCCTGTAACAACCAGAGCCGTTCTGAGCTTACTAGTAAAAGCAGATGTTCACCTGAGACCCTGCCAAAGATATGTGATGTAACAGGTTGAGCTGTGAAGACCCTCCTTGAATCTTTTCCCACTGGTTCCCCACAGGCCTAGAGCTGTTCAGGGCCTCCAAACCTGAACAGACTGCAAGGAGGAGTTCTGACTACTCCATTCTAATACCGCCACATGACACACAGTTGCTGTGGAAACGTGTGTGGGGTACTGGGAAGGGCGCCCTGTATGCTTTTTGGATGCTTAGGAGACCCATGTGCTCTCTTTAATGATGCTTTTTGTTCCAGTTCAATTTTAGAAGAATTGCCTTATGCTTATTCACACAGTTCTTTTTTTATTTGAAAACTTTTTGAATATTGACATTGAAATCCATATCTTCCAATAGCAGGCAACAGCTAATGCAAATTTGACTCCGTGGTTCTAATTTAGAGAAAAGCCATGTTTTGTGATCATTATGTCTAACTAATCTCAAAGTCATTCAGAGCTGAGGTATTTTTATAAATGAACAATGAGGATGATACCAGACCGTAGCATTACATGGCCTTTGGCAATACATGAATAAAAGAGTATGTTACTGCATGCATAAAAAAATCTTGTAAATTATTTCACAATTTATTGTCTAATAATGCAACATCACTCTTCTTTGTGCAAAGTATACTTTCGGTACATTTTCAGAGATTGAAAGTTTCATTGCTTATATTACAATATTTTTTACAAGCATTTATTAATCTAGATCATGTAAATTTATACATTTGTTCATTGTTTTTTCATGCGCAATATTTAAAAAATATATATTTAGACAAATGTTAATGGAGTATTTAAAAAATATGTTTATTTGATCAAAAATATAGTAAAAACATTGTTTATTTATTTATTTATTTATTATTATTTTTTAAATCGCATTTTATATTTGAAAATGAAATGTGTTTCTGTGATGGCAAACTGAATTTTTTAGCAGCCATTACCTCAGTATTGTCACACGATCCTTCAGAAATCATTCTAATATGCTGATTTGCTGCTCAGGAAACATTTAGTATGTTGAAAACAGTTGTTGCTTAATTTTTTTATGGATCCCTTGTTCAAATAAAGAACATTTACTTAAAATAGAAACCTTTTGTAACATATTAAGTGTATTTTATGTAACTGTCACTGATCAGTTTAATGCAAAAAAAATCTTACTGATCCCAAACTTTTAAAAATGATTAGAAGAAATACAAAAAATGTAATTTAATTTAAAACAAAAATGTATATGTTGAAATTAACATAAACTATGAAATAATAAATGCAAAAAATAAAATAAAATAAATTGATTTATTTTTCCAACATTTTTGCAGCGATCTTTAACTATCTTATCTCAAGGTGATTACACAAATGTGTCTGGAGTTAGTAATATTTTAAAGTATTATATTAAAACAGATTTTTTTTTTAAAGATGTAATTTTTGGTATTTTTCGCCTTAACTGTGACGGGGCACATCAGACTTGACAGGAAGTGAAGTGGGAGAGAGAGCTGGGAAAGGTCCTCGCGCCGGGATTTGAACGCAGGACACCTGGAGCCAATGGCGCCGCCCATCGGCGCTGACAAAAACAGTAATTTTTTAAAAATATAATTTCATATTTTAAAATTATATGTGTTCCTTTAATCACAAAGCTGAAGTTTCAGCAGCCATTACCCAGTCTTTATCACATGATCCTTCAGAAATTACTAAAATGTAAAAATACTAAAAATGGAATTTAATTTAAAATAAAAATGTATATGTTGATATTAACATTAACTATGAAATAAGAAATGCAAATAAATAAAATAAAATAAAATAAAAATAATTTATTTTTTTTTAAATGATCTTTAACCAGCTTATCTCCAGCTTAACAGGAAACATTTAGTATTATTATCAGTGTTAAAAACAGTTGTGTTGCCTAATATGTTTGCTCATGAAATATAAACCTTTTGTAACATATTAAGTGTATTTTATGTAACTGTCACTGATCAATTTAATGCAAAAACAAAAAAAAACAAAACAAAAAACAAATCTTACTGATACCAAACTTTTGAACTGCATTGTAAAAATAAAAAAAGAGTAATTTAATTTAAAACAAAAATGTATATGTTGAAATTGACGTTAATTACGAAATAATAAATGCAAATAAATCAATAAAAAATAATACTAATTTATTTATTTTTCCAACATTTTTGAAGTGATCTTTAATCATCTTATCTCAAGGTGATTACAGTTAGTAATCAGTTAGTAGACTGAAGTTAGTAATATTTTAAAAAAAAGTGTTTAAAAAAGTGTTTAAAAAAGTGTTTAAAAAAAATTACTTGAAATAAAAACCTTTTGTAACATATTAAGTGTATTTTATTTTAATGCCAAAAAAAAAAAAAAAATCTTACTGATACCAAACTTTTGAACTGCATTGTAAATAATAATAATAATAATAATAATAATTTAATTTAAAACAAAAATGTATATGTTGAAATTAACATTAATTATGAAATAATAAATGCAAATAAATAAATAAATAAATAAATAAATAATACTAATTTATTTATTTTTCCAACATTTTTGAAGTGATCTTTAACCAGCTTATCTCAAGGTGATTTGCAATGGCGTTTATTTGATCAAAAATATAGTAAAAACAGTAATTATTGAAAAATATAATTTATTATTTTTAAATTATATGTGTTCCTGTGATGGCAAAGCTGAATTTTCAGCAGCCATTACTCCAGTCTTTATCACATGATCCTACAGAAATCATTCTAATATGCTGATTTACTGCTCAGGAACCATTTAGTATTATCAGTGTTGAAAACAGTTTTGTTGCTCCAATATTTTTATGGATCCTTTGTTTAAGTAAAGAACATTTACTTGAAATAAAAACCTTCTGTAACATAATAGGTCTCTTTAATTTAACTGTGACTAGTAAATTTAATCAAAAAAAATAAAAAAATCATATTGATCCCAAACTTTTGAACGGCAGTACATAAAAAAAGTATATGATAAGATTAACACTACCAGTGAAATAATAGATGCAAACAATTACAAATAAAAAAAAATGTATTTATTTTTCCAACCTTTTCTCAAGGTGTATGTATATAGTAAGGTTCACACAGGTGTCCAGTTAACATGCATTTAACAAGAAACATGTTCGACTAGCATTTGACAACCAGAAAGTGTTTAAATACTACTGTATATACATTGTTTTTCGCTTTTCTACATCTGGTAACTTTGTTGTATTATAAAACAGACATCAGATAAGAATATACCACAAACTCTAGGTCATGCGTTTCTATGCTGCTAATGTATGTCTCTCTCTTGAAAGCCTCTGTCTCTGTTTCAGACCCTTGAAGTTATGGTAAAGGAACTGAAAGACTCGCAGAGCCCTGAGGGTGATTTGTTGTTAAGGAAACCAGGCAGGAGCGTGTTACAAGGCATCAGTTCACTCCGAGCCGCCTGTCCTCTGCTGTGCGCTAGAAGAGCGGGTAATGGATCAGACCGGGGCCCAGGAGACCTTTGCCTGAATCAAACCGTTCAATACGTGCCAACACAGGCTCCTCTGCCTCCGAGCAGCAAACAGAGGAAAGAGCCGTAGACAGACACCTGATTTAAAGCTTCAGCTCTGCACATATACACTCACCCTCAGATGTATTAGCATATAACACAGACATATTCTTTTACTCGGAGAAGAAAAACTCACCATTGGACTGGCCTGATTGATTCGCTGTGTTTGTGTATAAGAGGTTGCTGTGCTAACATGGCTTTGTTCCTTAGCCACAGAGCTTTCGTATCCGTCACTGTCCCGTTAAGACTGCCTGCAAATTAGTCTCTGTCTGCTTTTCTTTCCAGGATGCAAAATAAAGGAGTTACAAATGATGAAGTGCAGATGTATACAGAAGTGTGTTTGCCCTCTTTAGGACTAATTTAAGTCCTTGCTGAATTTGATTACCACTAAGTAGATTGATAACTCTTGGAATATCAGCGCGGCTGGCTAATCTACTGAATGCCGTTTTTTTTGGACATGATGCTGAGAACACAATTTTTAGCAAACATTACATCAGGGATGGATAATCACATTCAAAAAGTAAAAAAAAAATGGTGAAATACAGTAATCCGGGGCACTATGTAATGTGGGACACCTAAATTTAACAAGCTCTGTTTATATGTTAACATAATGTTATTATATATCTGATTTATGTAATAATTTATGTCATGTAATAAAAGTTTGTTTTGTGGCTTGAGAATCACAGTAAATTCCAAAAGTTAACTGGACAATTTCATTTTGATTGACAGGCGATCTGACCAATCATAACGCTGAATCTGCCATCGTTGTCCGACAATCAAAACAGACAGGAGAATAACGTTAGATTAACATACTGTAGTTGGACTTAAACTTTTAAAAAAAGTTGAAAAAAAAAAACGTCTTTCCGCGGTTGAAACAATACTTTATTATGTTTATTGGTGTTTTTTTAAAATGTTATAACTACTAAAAGAGGAAGAGATTATCGGTTCGTGTCACGTTTGCCTTGAACTGAGGCCCTACAGCGATCTGTCACGACACATTAAAGAGCCACAAGACGTTATTTATAGAGGGGTTTCACGACACGTTATCATCTGGCAGCATTAAATGTAAACAATGCCACTGAGCTGAACGAAACGAGTCATGTTTTGGGCTATACTAATCGGTCAGACCGGAAAAAACATTTGGAATACTATAGACTGCCAAAAGTTATAACAGATCAAGGAGAAGAGTGCAAAAACGATCTGAGGAACAAAAGGCGTTTGTGGTTGGTCAAACTGAACCAGGATTTCCATGGTAAGAATCTTATTCGTGTTTGTTCTTATAATATAAGGCTAATATCTTAATTAATACTGCTTGTATGTATCTTTACCACCTATTAACTTTAGTTTGTCAAAATATTGTGCCCTTTCCTGCTTACTAAGTCCTTCTCTATATGATTTAGCAGCTTCCACATGTTTTTCCCATGGTTTAGACAGCATAAATTAGCAGAAGGACGTATTGCATAGTATATTAACAGTGCAATCAATGCTGTTGTTTACATCCGAGTATCGCCAGTATGGCCGTGCATCCGGGTAACTGAACAACCCGTGACGTAAATGCAACCCTCTGTTGTTTGAATTTCTTAGCTGAGACTTTATTTCATACCTAAAGTAACCTGCTCTTTCTTTATTGCTCCGAGATGTATTTTCCACTGCGTGAGAACTTGATGTGCGGGTTGAGAGCACCATGGCTTGTCGGACAAAGCAACAATAACGAAGTGGGTGAAACGTACATTAGCTGTGTTCATTTTTTCAGAACACATGAAACGTATAACATTATTGTGCTACTTATGCATAAATACAATTATATTATTGTAAACACTTCCACTATTTAGAAAAAATCCCAGTGAGGAAATGTAATTACTGCAGTTCCATTGTGGTACACAATTGCCATATGGTAACATGGTTCTTTTTACTGCCGGTACAGAGTGTCCATATGGCAATGTCCATATTTTCTCAATTTTCTGTGAAACTGTGTTTGAAAAAGTACAGCTATGAACAACATCTATTCAGCCTTTCAAAAATGTGGCAAAACATCCAGATGTAAAAGAAATGTGTATAATAGCACCATTTGAAAAGCACTGCAGCATATGTCTTACTCAAGAAAAGAATCCTATTGAGAAAATGTCATGTGGCTTGAAAACAGTATGGTATTTACTTTAAATACTGCCCTAAGCTCGCTCAAAAATTAGACCTTTAGGCTATCCAAGATATAGATGAGTTTGGTTTTCATCGGAACAGACTTGGATCACGAGTGGATCTTCTGCAGTGTATCAGCTCTGTCATGAGAGTCCAAACGGTTTGATAAAAACATCACATTAATTCACAAGTAATCCACACAACTCCATCAAAAAGTCCATCAATTAATGTCCTGCAAAATGGAAAACTGCATGTTTGCAAGAAACAAGTTCAACCAAAAATGAAAAGTCTGTCATTAATTACTCACCCTCATGTCGTTCCAAACCCGTAAAACCTTTGTTCATCTTCCCTCCATAGACAGCAATGTAACTGAAATTCTTCCAGGAACGTAGTACAGATATCATAAAATAGTCCATGTGAGCTATCCCTTTAAGGCTTTATAACTTTAAAGCATTGCTTCTGGCCAAAATATAAGTCCATAATCCAGAATAACTCTTTCTGCAGTGAAAAATCCAAAATCCACAACACATTTGTTTAGAACTATTTTGATATGTTTTTACTTGTAAACAGTGTTTGATCTGTGCATATTTTTCTCCTAATTCAGACTACATGAATTTTCACAAGAGAAAGTAATATTATGGAGAGAGAACTCATATTTTAGCCGAAAGCAATGGTTTGAAGTTTAAAAAAAAAAAAATCTGATAGATTTGTTTCTTATAATCATGCAGAATTTGACTTGAATCGTGTGGAATACTTGTGATATTTTTAGCGGCTGTTTGAACTCTTATTCTGCCGGCACCCATTCACTGCTTAGGATCCATTATTGAGTAAGTGTTGTAACGTTAACAAGGGTGCCGCTATGGTTTCTGCGCACCCTGAACAGCATATTGATTTGGGCCCCTTCGATAGAAATCGCCTTCAGGCCCCCTCTCCCTCGCCGGGCCCTTGGAATTGCCAAAACTGCCTCTGAATGCTAAATTTCTCCAAATCTTTTCTGATAATGAAACAAACAGCTACATCTTGGATGGCTTACGGGTGAATATATATATATATATCTCATTTTTGGCTGAACTATTCCTTTAATATCCACAACTAAGTTTATTGTCAATTTCTTTTTGCACAAATTAAAAAATGAAAGAGAATGTGTGCCATATGGCAACACTGTATTATAGAGGGTACCATAGAGGCTTTAAACACACCAGATGTTTTTTTTTTAGTCTTGCAGCAGCTAAACTGGCTGTGTAAATTTGGTTTAATTAAAGTGTATTATCACATATTATAAATATTCTAGAATACTTTTTTTATTCCATGTAAACATTGTATTATTTTTAGCAAGTTTGAAAAATTACAGCTTACTCCCATGACACTCACACTCCAGTAAAAAGTAACTGCCTCACATTGTTGATGAATAAATATCTCATACCAAATTGAAATAATACGTTGAAGGCATTACACTCTTAGAATCACATACAACAGTTTTGAACTTTCTGCAGCTTAAACGTGCCTTTGAATATGGATATTATTATCTGTTAGGAGACCAGGTCACTTCCAGAAGACCACTTTAAAAGTGGATAGAGCGGCTGACATTTATCAAAAGGGCAGGAGCATTTCATACCATTAGGGCCTCTGGCTGTGTCTAGAGAGACTCAGCTAAACCAATCTAGAAACCAAATGTCATAGCAGCGTGCTCAGTCTATTCAACCTGTTTTAAAATCAAAGTGGTGAATGTACTTTGGTTATATTGATACGGGCCTCCAACATCTGAGCGGTGTGGACCTCTCCCTGTGTTTCTCTAGGAAGAGCGTTCTTCTTTTGCCCTGAGGACGTCCTTGCCGGTTCTGTCGGGCCTCAGCAGCTATAATTCAGGTGATGCATGTGCTACCCGTGACCTGCCTTGCTTTCCTCCGTCTGCGCGCCATTATTACTTGGAATCTTTAATTGCTCTAGACGTTCATTCTCCAAGTAAGGGTATCTTGTTCCCAATTAAAGTACTTGCTGTCTCAGTTCTTGTATTTGGATGGATTTAGCCTGGAATGGGGCCTGGTTTCATTGTTGCATTTGTTACTGCAATGACTACAAGGGCTCTACAAAGGTCAGAGGTCACGCTCGGCAAACATACGTCATTGGCTAAACAACCGTGTATTCTAATCACCGCAAATTTTTACAGGCCGTCCTATGACTCATGAAGGTGCTTACGTTCCAAAATGTCCATCCGTATATGTTCGTCTTAAATAGTTTGGAGTCGGTAAGACTTTTTTTTTTAAAGGAAATTAATACTTTTTTTCAGCAAGGACTCATTAAATTGATCAAAAGTCAAAGGAAAGACATTTATAATGTTACAAAAGATTTCTGTTTTAAATAACTCAATAAAATAATTTGGGGGGGAAAAAGTAATCATGGTTTCCACAAAAATATTAAGGTGCTTAACTGTTTTTAACATTGATAATGATAATTAATGTTTCTTGAGCGCCAAATTAGAACATTGGAATGATTTCTGAAGTATAATGTGATACTGAAACTGAAGTGAAAATTCAGCTTTTTCATGACAGGAATAAATAACTAAATAGGAAACACATGTTTTAACTTGTAATAGTGTTTATAATATTACTGTTTTACTACTTTTTTTGATCAAGTAAATACAGCCTTGGTGAACATAGAGACATGAAGAGTTATTAGTATGTGCATTATTATTAAGAATTTCTTTTTAAATTTAGATAGACTTTTGCAAGTGATAAAACTGGATTCTTTCATGACCAACATTTATTTAGAATTTATAATAATATAATATACACTACAAGTCAAAAGTTTTTGAACAGTAAGATTTTTAATGTCTCTTCTGCTCATCAAGCCTGCATTTATTTAATCCAAAGTACAACAAACAGTACAATTTTGAAGTATTTTTACTATTTAAAACAACTGTTTTCTATTT
>JAHKKF010498032.1:0-39927 GCA_019740295.1 Labeo calbasu | reverse complement strand
AATAAAATGAGCTAACTGCGCAAGGAAACAAATTCCCTGAAATTACAAAGGCACGCTGACTTGGGGGAGTGTTGGTGCGTCTTTGAGACTGGTAAAATAGCCCTGAATGTATGTGATTTGTATTGTGCATATATAGCTCTCCCCGGAAACCGAACAACCAGTCACAGAAATTCTAATCGTTACAGACGTTTACCCTGATTTTCTTTGCCATAGAATTGTAAATTGAGCATAGAAATGATAAATGATACGCCATACGTGCAATTGGCTGCGTAATACAATGGTCACACAACGGCGGGCCGCTGCGCTCACAGAGAGAATTGCATGTTAGCTAATTGTTAATTTGGGCGACTCGCGCTGGCTAATTATGGCGGCACCGCCAAGCCATTTGCATGATGGACTTGCCACCTGCCTCGACGCATGACAGCCCGCAGCCTGGGCAAACTATATAATTACTGAACAGTGGTGGGGCAATTTTTGACTGCCGTCCCTTTGTGTGACATGAATTCTTCCTAATGACATATTTTATAAAGGGGCAAATAGCATCCCTCCTTCCGGTTCTACAGGAAAAAAATCATCTCAACAGGTCTAAATGTTTAAGCCACTGCACTCCCGTATATAGGCCGATTCTTCACAGTTGTGCGGTATACTCATTGTGTTCCTCACACTCCAATGTCGGTCGTAGTTAGGCCTGACATGACAGCATGCAAAGGTTTCTACTGTATAATTGCTTAAAAGTCTTATGGAAACTATTAAGGAATGCATTTTGTGCACTATTGTGCCATTTTGACATTCTCCATAGATATATTTTGAGTCATTTTATGCAGCGATTGACCAGACGCAATGGGGCAAAAGCGAAATGTTCCAAAAACTGTTTTGAAATTTGCTTGTTTTACTCACATATTAGCCAATATTCAAGTGTACACTGAGTGATACTGTCTTTTATTGATTCATTTTTAGAAAATAATCTTTAATTTAGAAAATTATTTAAAATGCTTATTAGTTTTATTCAAATGTGAGGTTAGATTGCACGCTCAATCAGCCCTGCTCCACAAACACTATCCACCTTATTTTACAATACGGAAGCTGTTTTCTGGTAATGTGTGAGACTTACAGTTCCTAATCTGCCGTAGGGAAATAATGAGAAGAATAACGACGTGTAGTGCAGTAACCAGTAAAAATGTTTGCACTACAAACCATTGTGTTCACAATTAAGATAATACATTAAAATAATATGATCAAGCAGCAAAACGAGCTGTTTTGTACAGCTAAAAACAGCTGGAAGCTGATGACACCAGAAGCCAGAAACATTTACATACATATAAATAAACGCGCCCGCTCTTACCAGAAAAATAAGGTGATAAATGATGATAAACTTGACCCTTCAAGGGTTAGTATACCCAAAAATGAAATGTTTGTATGTCTACCTGTAGTCAGATTGACTTAGACTTACATTACATAATATTTTCAAGAGATTAAAACCAGTTAGCCTAATTTAAATGTTAGTGACAACATTTTGCTGAACATCATTGTATGCAATTAAGTTCAATGCATCTGCAGTTCAACTGCATTAGCTTATGATAATGTTAATATGTAAAACTTTAGCTGTTATTACTACTATTTTTTTTTTTGCTCCTTTACATATTTTATTTACTTATTTTATTTACCTATCTAGATCGATCGTTCGGCCCTAAAATGATGGTTGGCGGTGACTGCAGACTATCCGCTATGTTGAATATTGATGCTGTTTTAATAGTTTTTGTTGTACCCCGCTTAAGTAATCAGATAGTGTTTAAGTGACAAAAAGTTGATCAAAATAGCAGTGGGGTGAGGTGATTACATGTTATTTAGCGGGGGAGGAAGTGTTAACACGGTTAGTGACGGTTCGTTGATCACCAAAGGACTCCCGCTGGTACAGTACAAGACTGCGCTAGAGCGCCTCTTGTCTGCTCAGAATTTCATTATTGAGTCATGACCCTAGCCACTCCGACATTGCAGAACATTAAAATAAAATCCTTATTCGCTCAGGCTTGTTATTTCGGAAGACGAGACTTATTGTCTGTGTTCTCTTTCTTTGCACATAAAAACTCTCTCCAAAACCGTTTATGGCATACTCAATGCATTTAATCAGTAAGCATATAATGGCTAATATCTTAAGCAAGAAGAGCGTGTATATTGCCTGACACAGGGGGAAAACAGCCTTGAAACATGGTTTCATATTCCAAATTGTAACCAATTCTGTCTTTGTGCGAATGGCATTTGGCAGAAATATTTAACTCCCCAGTCTTATAGTAGCCTAAGTGGGCTTTTATCAAGATTCTGCTATAAAAGCAAAATAAAACAAATGATCAAATTATCCAGGTGATTCATCAATTTAATATATTTCCCTACAACCAACAAGAAATGAGATATTTTTTATCGGAGCATTTCTGCAGTTCATGATAATTTGCCTCAGTGTAAATTTGACTATTTAAATTGTAGGATTCTAAAAGACACTGTCATTACAAAAGTAATTTTCTTTGAGGAGAAACAAAATAAAAAAACAGTACAGAAATGGGAAGGTATGAAAATGCAGTTTTTGTTCATTGGATGGGAAAGGCTCCATTCACGTAAGGCTGAATGCGCTGCATTTCACTGGTGCCACAATTACACTGAAAGGTCAAGTATTACTGCATCTTGTGTTCCGTGCTGCATGCTAAGTATTTCTTCTTGCAAATGACCCTCGTCTGCGTGCTCAGCACAATGGCCTCAAGAAGCAGATAAATGCTGGACAATTAAATATATTTTTGCTACTAGTTGACAATAAGAATTACTAAAGGAGGTGATTGCAGTTAATGTGTAATTGTGCCATTTGTCATGCACATACTCAGATGAAGCTGGTCTAAGAATGAAGTATTGGAAGTCGTACACAAAAAGCAGGCTTGCTCATCTTAATTTCTTTTTCTTTCTCTGATTTTACAAAACCCAATTAAAGATGTATTTAGATTACACAAGGAAGATGAGGTATACATTGGAAACTTGATTCTTTTACACGTAGAGCATTTCTCTGTCCTTTTTTACAGACTCAGGTAATTCAGAGCAGAAGTACCGACTAAGCGAGATTTGCGTTTTTGGCCGTATAACTGTAAACGACCAAGTCTTTATAATATAATTAATAATAATTAATTTGATTTCAGTTTCAAAATCTGTAAAGCGTCTTGCAGTGCTTTTCCTACTTTTGCAGTAGTTACCTTTTCATTCCCCGCATATCTTGTGCTGTTTTGTGTCAAGAATAGAGTTGAAATGTGGTTTTGAATATTTAAATATAAAGAAACAGTCTTTGGACCGTTCTCGTCTGACTTTTTTGCAGACTGTCCAATTAATAATGTCATTTAAAACTGTGTTTGTGGGTTTAAAGTTATACTTTTGCATTTTTACTTTGAAACTGATGTGTTTGGAAATAAAGTTATTATGAAGTATAGTTTACATGGCAATGTTGGTGGAAGTAACTTCAGCACCCCGGACAGCTCCAGAGCAAATGACATAATGTGGACTAGAAATACTACGTTATGTGGGCAAATCATTGCATAATCTCACTTTTCGAAGGTGTGGCCGAAACAGGTTTGTTTTGTTTGGACATTTTTAAAATCAGCAATGTAAACAAAAAAATTGTCGCTTGGATAAAAATCATTAGACATGATTATTGATTATTAGTGTAAGCATAAAAACGTATTTGTTCTATTTGACACTTATCTGATGTTTATATTTGTGTTGTACGGGAACACGTCCGTGTTACCACGTTTCTCTTTAAGAATCCTAGTAGGACATTGCTCTTAAATCCATCTAATTGTTAATAATCTATTAATAACGTTATGTGAAATATATGAATAATGCCAGATATGTCTGATTAATTTTTGTCGATACCACAGAATGCAAACTTTGTGGTTTTTCTATAGAATTCAACTCAAATGAGCTATAAATGCAGATAGTGTAAATAAACCCCTTTCTACAAACCACATTGTAGAAAAAGCAGGGAACGAACCTCAGAAACCCTAACTCTAATATGATTGCGTTGAGATTGGGGTCTAATTGCAGGGAGGTGACTGGGACCTTTGCACCCAAAGCCTCGAGGACAGTCCGCAGTTGTGCAACGTGTGTTGAGTGAGAGTGATGAGAGCATACACGCTTCCAACAAGTCATTTTCAACAGCTACAAGCTCCACACAAAGACCACACACCGAGCCTCAGACATGTTAATGTAATCTGGAGTCTTTCAGAGGAGCTCTAACAAAACGAATCCCCGAAATCCTAATAGACTCTTTCGGCGCCGGTAGATTGCTGTAGAAAATGATTGAATTTGCACAACGGATAAAAGAGAAAATCTTACTTGCCTATAAAATGAACATTTATTTTATGTATGTGGTTAATCAATTTATCCAGCCTTGCGATGTAAGTACGCACGGTCAGGATAGCAGACATCCTCAAACATTTATCTAAATACTGAAGGTCATTAACATTGCAGTGACATGTGGACTACAAATAGACACACTTTCAATTTTCCCTCCTTGTAAATTAAACTTTAAAAATATTAGATCTTGTCACAATAAACTGACAACCATGCCGTTTAAGAAACGAATAATTAAAATTCTCAAACCATTTTTTTAGGTTGGGTGAAATGAAAAACATCACACTATAATATCCTAGTATTCGCCCATTGATCTTGTATTTTTAGACACAGCAATATACATTGCTTAGAGTTTTAGGTGGAGGTTACATATAATTGAGTATCAGTGCAAGTAAAAGAAGCATCTGTAGGCCTTCGAAAGTATAATTTCGGACATAATCGACAA
The DNA here is from genome assembly GCA_019740295.1 of Labeo calbasu. Classification (NCBI taxonomy): domain Eukaryota; kingdom Metazoa; phylum Chordata; class Actinopteri; order Cypriniformes; family Cyprinidae; genus Labeo; species Labeo calbasu. Next base: position 35,102 of record JAHKKF010498032.1, on the reverse strand, counting down.
AATGATCTGTTGATTTAACGACCCTTCACAGAAAAGAAGAGCGCCATTACAATCAGTGAGTCATTAAAACGCGCGCCCCACTGCCCGCTTATTGGCCCGAGAGCTTCACATAAATACCTTCATCAGTTGAAGGTTTACTACATGCAGAGGGTTTTATTTACGTTTAAAAGGTACAAAAACCCAGGCGAGAACAGCAACAAGGGCCATACCGAGCATTTGGCCTAATGGCCTAGTTGTACGATTTGCTTTGCATCGATAGTTAAATCAGAGCTACTATAGCTGTTGGAGCGTAATAGCCTATACAAGATCAGCCCAAACAGTGCACAGTTTACTATAGTTTTTGTCCTCCCCACAAATAACCGAGATCAAAGTACAGCAACTCTGGATTGTCAAGCAAAAAGAAACTTGGTCAATAAAATGGCTGAACACAGTTATCATCCATCATAACGCTGGGGTTAATCGCAGGCAATAAGGACAGTCTTGTTCTAGAAATATTGTTTTGGTCAATTTAGCAAATATGTATTAATTTTTGCAATTATAAGGGCAAGAGAACTTGCTTTTAAAAGCAACAATGATATCGACTGTTTAGTTTTGAGAAAAAGTTATTAAAATAATTGAAATGCCAAAACAAAGCTGAAACTTGAAAGTTATGATTTCAATATAATTGAAAATTTAAATATTTTGCCATCACATAAACGGTAATTATGATTCTCAAATCTGCACGCCGTAGGCTACCGTTACTTGTGATCACACAGGCATGAAAAAAAAACTATAAAAGAGTTTATAAATCACAAAGGTCCAAAATGTTCTTCGAAAAAGCGAGTCATGCCCACAAAAAATGAAGGGATAAATAATTAGGATTCTAAGAAAGAAAGAAAGAAAGAAAAACTCAATGACATGCGACCTTTCAGTCCACAACCGATTCCTGTGTGTTGCAATAGTTTGTGGGTTATTTATTTAAATGTATTTTTATTTGGCTCTGAACTGGCTAAAAAGTGTAATAAAAATGTATTTATCATATGTAATTAAAATATTTCTGTCTGCGGGCTACTTCTCTTTTTCTTACTTGGCACTAGCAAGTCCCACATACACAGAGAAACACACGGCACGGACTTTCAATCGTTCTAGCAGGCACCTCAGTCAATCTTACCGCGCCCCTCAGATGTTTAGGGTCTTTATCAATACGTAAACACTGTGGCATTAGATTTTACCTCTGATCTTCACAAACACGGTATTGATGGACGGCGCTCTGATAAGTGTGTTTATTTCGTCTTGCAACGTTATTTAGGAGAATGCTGCTGTTTGTACAGCGATGTGATTGATAAGTTAGCTTTTAGGAGCGTTGTTTGATGTGAGTTTCTCTCAAGGAGTGGAGACCTCACCTGTACTGACTCATTCTTGTACGACAAAGAACACGCACCAAAAAGAAATCTCTACAAAACTTTTTTTTCTTAGAAAAAGTCATAGACTACAATGCATTTAATAGGTTAAACACAATTAGACTGGGATCGAAAAAAGATTGGAATTGGCTTTTACAATCAAATTGGTATGAATATTTGTGTTTTAAATAAGCATTTTAAAATATTTAATAATTGCTTTGTGCAAAACTGCACAAAACGTGTGTTTAATTTTGCGCGTAAATAAATCACGGGTTTTGTCAGGTGTATAAACATGTTTATACGACGCAAAATTAACTTCCAACACGTGCAGGGTACTAGTATTTAACTTGTGACTCAATGGGTGTTGCGACACACAGAAAATACATAACTATTTCCAGAATGAACACTTTACTAGAAGGCCTGTAATGCAGAAATCCACGTCCACAAACCTGTCACACTGAAGGGAGATCCAATACAAACAGTAGAAATCGTCGATTTCAAACAATGAGCGACTGCAGCAAAAATCCTTCTAATGCGTATTCAGAAAGCTTGTACAAATTTAATGACTAATTGTGTGGAAGCTTGATGACTTTTAAACTAGTTTTCTTAAAAAAAAAAAACTGTTAAACAGGTCAGGTCCCACTTTTAGCACCGCCGAGTGATTGATTCTTACACCCAAATTTAAAACAAACGTATTGTTAGGCTATTGTTATTATTGTCATAATTTATTAATATGATTGTATGACTGCGTTTAAGTCAAATATCTATATAAGTTACAAGAAAATTAAACGTACAAATAACAATGAAACTGAAAAAACATGTGACCCTTAATATCGATAAAAATTTTGTACAATATACATATCGCTAAAAACTATGTAATCAGTCCAAACCTTTTACAGAAATATACAAGCTACGTTTTACAGTGAAATCTATAAGAAATCATGAAAGGTATTTAGCAGTCTAACTGTGAGGGGAGATGTCTTCATTGTCGGGACATTTTTTTAAATCCAACAGGATGACAGAATATTTGATTTTAGTGTTTAAATCAGTCTCCATTTAAAATCTAGTGTATATAAATAATTCCATCTTCTTAATGGTGTTTTGGCGCTCATCCTCAAAATAAAAGATTCGATACCTTTGACATTTGGCAATCCTCGTGTTGCTTGTAGCCTTGTCATGTCTCCCTCCAGAAAGGAGACAATGATTTCAGAGCGCAACCACTGTTCTCATGGTCTTTTTGAGCAGAGTACACAGATTATCTGCATCCACCTGTCATTTTGTTATCGTGTTATTGTCTGTTCCGATGTCACCATGTCCTGCCATAAAGCAGAGCGGAGCAGGGCAAGGCAGCTCCATACTCGGACCCGGAAGAGTTCAGGTGTGACAGGCCGGATACCTGGGTTTGGAGAGACGGGGGGCTTGCAGCATGTTGACCCAGATCTGGGGACTGGCCGGCGCTGCCTACCTGCTGACTTTGATGCTGGCCCATTGAAGAACTGTTATTGGACATAATCATGACATTTCCCCCCTGGTGATGGTGGTTTTGTACACCAGCGTTGGGTGTATGGCTGCTGCCCTGGCATGGCTTTCCGTCTTTCACCAACACTGGCACGGCCACCCGCCGTGGAGACTGTTGCTGCTGCTGACAGGAGCCATTGTCTTGTTGCATTTGCTGCTGGGACACTTTGTCCTTGGCCTGCCTTTTCATTTTATATCGGTGGTTCTGAAACCAAATTTTAACTTGAGTCGGAGTCAAGTGAATCATGCTGGCCAGATGTTCCCTTTCCGGCGCGGAGAGGTACTTCTGCTGCTTGAACCGTCGCTCAAGCTCGTACACCTGCGCCTGGGAGAAGAGTACTCGTCTCTTTCTGCGAGGCGTGCTGGTCAGCGGACCCATGCCTTTGCCAACATCCGCCAGTGAACTCAGCGTGCTCATACTGCCCATATTCATGCCAGACGAGGAACCCATGAAACGAGAGACTGCAGAAAGAACAGTCCTATTTAGCTTTGCAATTTAACAACAGCAACAAACACAAACAGCGCTCGTTCAGTATCACTTATGATGACTACAGAAAATGCAAACTCTCCTAAGCTCAGTGAGTTACATCAAGATGAGCGAATACAGCGGTCGTGCACAATTACGCAATCGTCTCTTGTTTAAATTCCTAGTTTTGGACAAACACTGGAACTGCGGTTAATTGTTGCAGTTTGTTTGAGTTTAGATAAAACACCTGCCACGTTCAACGTGCGGCTGGTTTAACACCATTCCCCTCAAGCCCCACGTTCACTTGGACACTTGACGTTTTACAGAACAGCATAAGTAAAATAAATTGCGGCTGATATGTTTAATATATTTTAAAATAGCTATTATTCAGAATTTACAAACAGTTTTTGCAAATACAACAGAAAAGTGCCGATCTCACGTACTTGTCGAGAAGCGTGGGTCGGGATTCGTTCCGTACCAGCTGGTGGCCGTCGTGCTGCCTCTCATGCCGTCTTGATAGGCCGGTAGGTCGCTCATGTTGCCCAAATTCCCGTTACAGTAGCCCCCCATGGCTGTATGTGACAGCTGGGAAACTCCAGCTGCAGTCATGTGGTAGGCAGCGGGTACTGTTCCATTGTGGCCCATGTGGTGCTGCTGCATCGCCGCTTGCGTGACTTGGGGTTGTCTGTACGAGGCAAGAGGAGCCCCCAAGTTGTTCCCCTCCATACTCACTTTTTTGTAGCTCTCTTCAAGAGGACTTAAGATATCGGATACAGAAAAAGGAGTCGTATGCTTAGGGCTCATCGACATTGTTCTGTGTTGGAAAGGGAGAAATTAGAAGGCAAGGCAATCTCTCCTTCTGTTTTTTTGGCCAGCTCCTCTGTTCCTGTTGTTTCACCGTCGCTGCAGCAGGATGGAAACGTATGAGTGTGCACTGGAGTCCGCCTTAATTGGTTTGAGTGGGAGCTCGAAGCTGACTTTCGTTTGTTTTAGCTTGGTGCCAGGTTTAAGGCTTCCATCAGAGGCGGGGCATCAGCAGCCAGGGCAACAATACAAAGCAGCGCTATCATCTGTGCACCCACGCACAATTTCTATTACGCGGTCTTCAACTACCCATGCCTTCCCCCAACCCCGAAAACATTTAAGCATGTAACAACACCTGTGCGTAAATTTAATTCGTCCATAGTTCATGTTCAGAGCGGGGCTGTTTATGTCGCGGCGAGGACGGCAAGGAACACGGCAAAGGATGAAATATTGACAGTTGGAGTGATGTTTATAAGGGCCCCTTGATGTGAGTGCATATGCGGACTTCAGACTTTGAGAACCACTCAGTTTCTGAAAAAAAAGCTTGAGTTGAACTACTGACTTTTAATGGCCACAAGAGGCTTCTGGTGATTGCAGGCGTGTTTGTATTATGCTCCATCGTACTCAAACATGCAAAGGGCCCTTGCGACGACTCAGGAACACTGACTGACAAATAAATAAATACATATGCGCGTGTTAAGAGGCCAAGTAAATGATTAAACCCCTTTCCGTTTGATATTATTGGACATAGGCAGCGAGCGTCTCGTCCAAATTCCCATCCACTCGGCTGAGACGCGCGGTACTGAGGAAAATGAACTCGGCAGGACGAGAGGCTCTCAGGTAAAGTTAACGACGCTGAAATAACCTCAGTAAGTCCTGAAGTAACTCCGCGTAAGTTCAATAATGCATTGCTTACCAGTGCGCATCGTCCCGACGCTCTAGGTCTTCTCCAGTATAACAGAACAGTTTTACAGAATCCGATCTGGATATCTATACATAATTGCTTAGTAAACTTAAAGAAATCGGTTTTGAGTGTTTTGTTTAACAAAAGAGACTATTTTCATTTCACACTATTCTTTATTATTATAAACAACGACGACGACAACACCACCAATAATAATAATAATAATTAATAAAAATAATAAGTAAATAATAATAATTATTATTATATCATATTTCTATTTTAACAAATATAAACATTTAATTTGTAGCTATATGCAAAACAACGCGTTGTCTTATGCTACTCTATTCGAATCCTATATTTGTTACAACTAATGCAATTATACAATTATTTTTTTTCCTCGCCCGGCTAGGATATAGCAATTTGTGTGGCGCTAACATTAATTGACTTATAATAACACCAGTTTAGCGTATCAAATTTAAAACCGCTAGTAAAAAGTAAAATCCAGTCTTTTGGATAGAATAATAAGTTGAATGCAGGCAACTCTCAAGAGAGTGGGGGTAAGATCCACCAAACGTGGAATATTAATATTTGGTGTGAACTTTCGTTTTTCTGCGTTCAGTCTTCTCTAAACGCCGCAACCTACGACTAAACAAAATGTAACAGTTAAAAAAAAAGTAACAAACAAACAACGAACAAGTGATCTTATGGTCTTTAGCAGTCAGGGATTACAAAGACTCGTTTTATGATTTAAGAATAGTTTATTATTTTGATATGCTAAACAAAGTTGTTAAAGCTAAATAAACATATTCGTGTTTTTTCCGTGCTATTTATTTTTTCCGAGAGTCTACAGTAGTTCATCTAAACAACCAAAAATGACACAAAAATTAGTCGGTGACTGATTATGAGATTATTGTAAGCATAAAATCAAGGAATACAAATCCTGACGCATTATTAATTTTGCACCTTTTTAATGTTTTCTGCCGGAATTTAAATGTCACCCTCAAAAAATGGCAAATTTCTTTAGGTTATGTATGTCTGTTTCTTTGCGATCTTATGGAACACTCAAGTGTTAATATGAAATAACCAGCTGCCCTGAAGAGCCAAAACACACAAAAACAACCCATGCATATATTTAATTTATCATACGCCTAATAAATCTACTAAAACTCAACTGGTACAATAATACCAAAGAAGACCAAAAGATATTCATGACGCAGAAAAACATAACATGTCATAAGCTATTAGGATGAGCCAACAAACGTTTAACAGGAGGGAATACAGCGTCTTCTGGTGGTCACTGTCTGAATATTTGACAAGAGGAAAAAGCTTTATGTTCGAGCGTGCGTAGAATGATAATTTTAGTTGTATAAAATGCCACAAAACATTAGCAAGTTTTCACAGTTTCGGGAAAAAACGTAGTTAATTTTCATTCGTAACATTACGAATATTTAGCCCTACATAATATGCAGCATTCACATCTTTGGCCAGTACTCAAACTTTGTAGAACCCTTGTCACCTTTTAAAGCAAAATGAAATTTTATCGTCCTTAGGAGAAAACTACGCATTTCTCTAGTTTGAAGTTAGCACAGGTGGGCGTAGTTTGTGCACCAGTGATGATAATCGCGTGTGCAATTATAGCAATTAGTGTCAAAACTATGGGGCGTCCAACGTTGCTTTCAAGGTGTTCGGCCTACTTGATCCAGTTTACAAAAGGCTCTCTTAATTATCTTAATCAGGCTCATTCCTCTCTACTGGAGTACGGCTATCATGGCCAATTAACGGCAATTAGTAGTATGCTTTGTCTTGTTTTTAATATCTTTTTTCTATTTACAATCCGGACAATTATGTTCAGCGCTACCTGGGTGGCCAATGTTTTCAATATGCATATACTTATTCATACATATAGAATTAGCTCTGTCAAAATGTATCCAAAGGAATTCTATATTATATTATATTATATTATATTATATTATATTATATTATATTATATTATAGGTGGCTTATTCTTTCTTATGTGTTTTATTGAACGTTTGTTTACGGTGGGACTGGAGTGATGTTGACACAGATCATAAATATTGACAGCAGAGTACATAAAATTTAGACTCCACGGTGCTATTGTGACATCTAGTGGAGAGTAGCAACCATGCCGTTTGTACAGGGACAGCGCATGGCAGAGGTGCATGCATGGTAATATTCGTTTCCCTGTTAGCCCAATCAGATCAAGCCCACCACAGGAAGCTGTTAACCTCAAGGTGGCAGAGTGGCACCGTTTACAGCCAGGTCACCGAAACGGTGGACATTACATGTTGGTGATGTCACGGCTTTTTCTCGCCCCGTTTCACTTTTTAGTTAACTAGTGAAATCAGAGCAACTGGTCGCATAAAATGCATTTGTAAAGACATGTAAAACGCATTTAGCCTATTATTTACACGGCACACATGCGATTCCATGAGTAGAATGATAACAATAGTTCATAACTTGTTGTAAGCTTTACTTTCTTAATCATGTCTTGACAAATATCATCAAAACGTTGAAAATCTTCGCTTCTGCCAGATTATATAGTACAACTTTAATAGATTTATCTGTTGTAGTACAATAATCCGTTTTTACAGGCATTCTAGTTGCACTTAATTTCATTTTCTTTCAGTGTATTTAGTGAAAGGTAAATGATTCACTGAAGCACACGATTTAAATCTTAAATCAAGAAACAAATGGGTAGGCCTACTTTAGAGAGAAAAAAATGATAAGCGTAATGGTTTAGTTTAAGGTGTCATTGTTACAGTGTAATTATATCTTTAAGTACCGAATAATATTAATAACTATGTGACCCTCGACCACAAAACTAGTCATAAGGGTCAATTTTGTGAAATTGAGATTTATACATAATTTGAAAGCTGAACAAATAAGCTTTCTATTGATGTATGGTTTGTTAGGACAATATTTGGCCGAGATACAACTATTTGAAAATCTGGAATCTAAGGGTGCAAAAAAAAAAAATCAAAATATTGAGAAAATCCCCTTTTGTCCAAATGAAGTTCTTAGCAATGCATATTACTATGATATATATATATTTACGGTCGGAAATTTATAAAATATCTTGATGGAACATGATCTTTACTTAATATCTAATGATTTTGACATAAAAGAAAAATCCATCATTTTGACCCATACAATGTATTGTTGGCTATTGCTACAAATATACCAGTGCTACTTATGACTGTTTTTGTGATCCAGGGTCACGTATGGTTAGGGTTAGGATGAGAGTTTGGTTTAGGGTTAGTTGCATGTAATTATGCATAATTTATTGTTATTACTATGGTAAGTACATGTAACGTGTAACAAGGACACCGTAAAATAAAGTGTTAGCCCAAGTAGTTGTGGCTCAGTCTCGCCATAAACCAGCGGAGACCTCTAAAAGCCTGTCTTTGTCACTCCCAAAACCCAACGACTTTTAAAACTCCATTGTCTTGTTAAAGCCCATAAATTTGTCACCCGGGACTGATTAAACATCACGAGAATTGAGACGCTGCGGATTTTGTCTAGGTCCCTTTGGGAACCACACAATGGTCCTTTCAGAGGACGACACAAAAAAGTGTTTTAGGGAAGATGTAGAGAAGAGAGCGCTGCGGTCAGTCCCCTCCATATGTAGTACAAGGTGGCCTGAGAGAGGGGACAAAAGGCCAGGTGACAAAGATGATACTGACTGGGTCGATGAATTAATTGGGACAAGCTCGGGATTGAGAAAGCAAGAGAAAACACGCCTCTTTCATTAATGTTACGACAGTGATCAACCACTTTTAAAATATGGAACGGACAGCGAGTTGCCTGAACTTTCAGTGTCATAGTGGAATTTGTCACAAACCGCTGCTTAATTTAAGAGCACCTAACAACTTGTTTTCTTATTTAGTCACCTAAGCTTTAACCTACACCCAAAATACGCTTAAAAACTAACAAAAAAGCGCTTGTAATAACGTTGCGTATCCAAGTCAGAATGTGAAAATTCAGAATCACGCAAGAATCAATAACCATTGTGCATCCTACATTTCTTGTTCAGTGTTTACCTACTGTCTTAAATAAGGGTTCTTTCTTTCAGCTGGTTATTTGGTCTTCTCTGTTGGGTGAAAGTGGACGTCTTAACATTACAAAAGCCACTCATCTCTTGCTGTGCGCTAATTCTCATACTCTTTTTTTTAGTTCTGTCTGAGATCTTTTGTACAAACAGTATGTAACAATAGCAGGGATTAACAAAAAGGTGAACAAATTAAACATTTGCAGCATAAAAAATCTTCTTAGAGAAGAAATTGCATATTTTAAAATCTAAAGGAGTGATTTTACTGAATATTTAGTACAATGTGTATAAATCAGCAATATGAACAATTCAAACAATTACAAATTGCTAAAAAATGTTTTTTTATTCTCATTTTTTTTATATAATACACAGAATAAAGAACGAAAACGTATAACACTTTAAGATGATGCAATTTCATCAAATTATGACACTACTTTATTCACAATATAAAACATTTTTCTTACTGATATATAAACTTTTGGTTTAGAACAATACAAGCAGTTCAACAATACAACATCTACAACATCAATTAATTCACAAAACTCTCACAAAATTCAACTGGTCAAAACTAAATAAAACATATAATATGTGCAAACAGCATTTATTTTTTATCTGAGAGTTTCTACTTTAATAGACCTAACACTTCATGTAATTAAAAAACTTGAATCAAGAAGAATCCATGCGCTGTCCTGTGGGTTAAGTCCCGCAATAGTTCATGTGGTCCTAAGTGAGTCTCACCAAACACAGAAGTGGTGACGGGAGGCCGCTGTGTTGGTAAAGTGCTGGTATGTGGGGAAAAGCGCAAAGGGCGACTGTTGCTGTAAAGACTGGAAACCTTGAACGCTGAAGGGTGAAGATGGAACTGTTGGCGGAACGATGCAGCTTGCTTTTTCTGCATCGATAGTGCAGTTCTGATACGGTTTGCCATCTCTGACCAAAATGGGCACCACGACTCTGCGCAGCACCGGAGGCTGATTGAGGTCCTGAGCGCACTCTATCCGCGCTCTCTTCATTTTGTATCGGTGGTTTTGGAACCAGATCTTCACTTGCGTGGGCGTGAGGCGTAGCAGGTGTGCGAGCTGCTCCCGTTCTGGAGCGGACAGGTACCGCTGCTGACGAAAGCGCCTCTCCAGTTCGTACGTCTGAGCCTTGGAGAATAACACGCGACGCTTCTTCCGCTTTTCATGCTCGGTATCCACTGAAAGCACATCTGGACCGGTGGAGTCTGGCGAAGCTTCAAGGTTGCTATCATCTGACGCTAAAGAGAGAAAAAAAAGATGATTAGCCTTTATATTTCTATTCTCTGGTTTTAAAAAAGAAAGAAAACCTCTATGTCTATGTATGGGCTTTACCAACATGTAAAACATCTTTTTAAAATTGACTGGGAAATGTTTTAAGAACTTACATAAATGTCCTCTGTCGTTTTCTGTCCAGGATGAGTAAGGTGAGACGGAGAAGGAGTCCACTGGAGAATGGTGCGCGATGCCCTCGGTGTCATTTTCTGGCAAATCCAAAATACTTCTCACGGTGAAACTGAACTTGTTAGAAATAGCCATCTGTAGCGCTGGGTTGTTGTTAGTTCCAGGACTGGTTGTCGGTCTTGAAGAGCTATCCTCGGTCGCGCAGTGCTGAAGTGATGTGTGCGTTCCCAAGAGGCGCATCCAAGTGACAATGTGTACACTGATGTCGCGGTGTTTATATAAACAGCACTTGGTGGCTGCTTTGAGGCCTCTCCTCCTTATGGGTTCTAAGTACCTCAATGACTCGTGTACTTAAATCCCTGTAATGGTAGGTGTGAACTCGGCAAAGAATAGCCCGTTACTTTCACAATGATGGAGGGTAACACTCTTCATCATTACTGATTCGTCCGAATTCGTGAAAAGTGGGAAACAGATAATGGTAATTGTTGAGGCTGAATCACGTCTTGGGTGGCAAGTGACAACAAGAGCCCTCCCTTCTTTTCCCCCGCTCAAATAACATATCGGATATTTGCATACAAAGTGATCCATTAGCGTCCCAGAGTTGGTTTTCCTAATTCGTTTATTGGGGTATTGTCGTTTATTGCAGGTGTTATTGCACAAATACGGGTTAAATGTGCACTCTCTGAGTGCAGCGGGGTGATAGTTATGTCATGGCAATTAATGAAATGTATTTATACGTGGCTAATAGAAAAGTACCTTGCCCTGTGTATACTTTCAATTGCTTTTTGAAATTGAAAGGCTGTTTCCTAACAGCAACACTGATATATATATACATCAGTTTTGGCCATTCCATCCTAACGACCGAGAAATCTGAAATAACTACAGAATAAAGAACTTCAGTTTGGAAAAAGATCCAGACATCAAGCAGACAGTAATATTTCGTTATGGACTATTGCTTGCTCCTGCACCTCACCAGTAAGTGCACTAGGCATATCATTGGGTTCGGATGATTCCTGAGACTGCCTAGCCTTAGAGCGCGCTCTGGATGACTGCATAGACCCTCCCAAACAGAGTGGGTATCCGTTCTCGTCTAGTCGTCCTGGGTGGTCGGGCGAAAAAAGGAACACAAATACATGCCAACCAGCGACCGGGAACAAAAGAGGGAAATGTAGCCCCGCGTCCGAGACCCGTTGGAAGCATTTGTTCCAGTCAAGATTTTGCATTTGTTCAGTCCTGAAATAATGCTTGATTGACGCCCCCGCACAATGTCCTTTAACTTTCTCGAATAAATCCGTGCTTGTTTCTTGTTGTCATGGTTTTGAATAGAGCCGAACGGGATCTGGGCAACTATCTACTGCTACACGTCTAGCTGCTTACGTCTATACTGAATTATTAGTTATGCGTTTTCAAACGGAATAAAAAGACTTTTCGTTTCCATAAACCCTCAAGATGCCTCCCGATCAATCAAAATCTTTTAAAATAAAATTTTATGTACTTAAAATACAAAATTTCTGTACTTACTAACAAGAAATCTTCCTATGGTCAAGTTAAGGACGAGACTCGGACTGACAGATTTATTTTTTTTTTTTAATAGAGATTTGAATAGGCTAATGCTTAGGTTCGATTCTAAATAGCGTTTGCCGGTTAGTAACGTATCGACGTTAACCTGTATAAAGTGAGTTAAAATGTTTGCCAAGCTCTTGGAATTTAGGCGCACGCTCTCAGAGAATAAATAAAGCCCCGTGTAGGCACACAGTTTAGTTTCTAATGACCTCTCGTATCTCCTTAATCTATTAGACACCCACGGATAGAAGTATGCTTGAGGAAAAGTGTGCACTCTCGAATACCCAAGAGCTCTCCAGTGTCAAATATTTACCCTTGTTGTTTGACTTCTCAAACCCAAGGAGTCAGACAACAGGAATTAGAGAATAATCTACAGAAATAAACACTTCTGCGAAAAGCAACCAACAAAAATGAATGTTTTATGAGATTTAAATATGGCTTGGGTTAACTACAATTGCAATAATTCAACTCAACAAATCTGATTTAAAATCATATAATTGTAATTGTAATAAGATGTATGTTAAAACTAACTTCTGTAACTTTCACTGATTTTCACTGTTAAGAAAATAAAGCTGACTGTGTTCTGAATTTTAGTCACCTATTGTCAAGGTTTTGTCCAAAAAACAAAACGACAACAACAAAAAAAAACAATGTTGTTACTGAACTAAACTACCTGTTTTACTGAAGTCAAAAATATTATTTAAATATTGTTATTTAATATATTAGTTTAACAAATGAAGCCACCAAAATAGTTTGCCATGTTAATATTTAACAGTATAGTTCGCCCCCCCCAAAAAAAAAATCTTTTATCATTTACTCACTCTCATGTTATTCCTGTATTATTTACTTTCTTCTGTAGAACACAAAAAATATATCTGGAGATATGATACAGTGTTTAACCCATACAATGAAAGTCAATAGTGAGCAAAACCAGCATACTTCCAAAAATGTTTGTGTGGCGGAGAAAAAAAGAATTTGCAACAACACAGGGATGAGTTAATGATGACAGAATTGTCATTTTTGAGTGAACTATCAATTTAAGCCACTTTCGAACATGTATGAACATAATTACTTTAGAAGACAAAAAGACACCTGTGATCTTGAAGGTAACAGTCTTCACACAGATCACACACACCTGCAAGAAATGACATCTGGAGCAGAATAAAAAAAAAAAAAATCCAAATCTAAACACATAAATATATTTATGCCATTTAATGAAATATAATTTAATACATTTGTTAATTGTGGAGTATCAGCACTTTTCCACACACACAAACTATCTCTAATATTTTATATGGATGCATCTAAAATTAAGTAGGCATCAAGTAGGCTACCACATTTAAAGTAGGCCTACACTTTAAAAATGCTGGGTTAAATATATGGAAAAACCCAGTGATTAGGTTGTTTTGACCCAGCAGTTGGGTAAAATGTTAAATCCAACCTTTGGGTAGTTTTATTTAGCTCAACTATTACTTAAAAATTACTATTTTTTGCTAACTCAAAAAAGGTTGTCAAATTCAATAAATTTGAATTAATAATAATTACATTTTATATATATATATACCAACTTTATTAACCTTTTGATTATTGCTGATGCCTCTAGTAATTATGTACCTGATTTTAATTTACAACCTGTTTTGGGTTCATTTTAAGTCAGCCATATAGTAATTTTTAAGCAATAGTTCAGTTAAATAAAACGACCCAGAAGGTTGGGTTTAACATTTTACCCAACTTCTGGGTCAAAACAACCCAATCACTGGGTTTGTCCATGTTTCACCCAGTGCTGGGTTGTTTTTAACCCTGTATTTTTTAGAGTGTACCTTGAGAACTTTCAAATCACATAACATTTTAAAAACGTATTCCGGATAACATTTCTCAAGCTTATAAGATCTTGAGAACTTAGTTACATATTCTTTCCCAAACCAGCAACAGGAAGATAATTTGTTATCAAAAGCATCGCTATAGAGCTGTTAGATGCAAATTGTGTTTAACTAAAACCAAATGTTTCTCCAACATGTCCTCTCGTAGTTTGTCCCCACAACATGAAAACGGCTTGAAAATGTTATTTTGTTGAGCGGTTGAACGTTACATTACTGAATTATAAGAAACAACTATGCACAGAATAAAAATACTGATGTCTTATCTTGAACTACACAGTCTTTGGTCCAAACAAATGATATCTTCTAGATTCAGAACATCTCTCCTTGTAAAGGACCTTGCTAGGTTTCAGTAGGCTAGTTCTCGTAGAACTCGAGTTCAAATTCATTGTGCGGTATAACCGAGCTTAATCTTAGTCCTATAACTATATCTGTGACGTGACACGACGCGACGCTTTTAGTCTTTTAGTTTTTAGTTTTCAGTTGCAGGCCTTGGAGTAGAATCTTAATACTGTAGTTTAAATGCAAGCCTCCGGAGACGGATCCAATACTAGATGTAAACAGGGCTTTAGACAAAAAAGTCATACTGACATGTAAGCAATCATGTCTCAGGTAATTTTGTTCGTACTTTCCGTTCTAACAAAAGGGATATCTGAGCGAGAGTGAAAAATATTTTAAATGATGGCGCGAAATATTAGACTATCTGTAAATGTCACAGACCTTGTAAAATGTCTTTAATCCAGGGATTGTTTCATCTTCGTACCTATATTAGCTCGCTCACTTAGGGCTATCTGCACCGCAAGGCGGAAGCACAGTGGACGCATCCTCAGATTTAAGATACAAATGCATCCTATACAGATTTTTTTTTTTCGGAAGTAACTGACACGCATGCATTCTCCTCACCTTTAATAGCTGGCCCAAAATAGCATTTTACATTTGCAGTCACATAAGCAAATATGCAAAGGCCTAGCCTACTTCAACAACTTTATTTAAATTTATTATGATTTTTTTTTAAATTAAATAAATGTGATCCACTAAGCGCATTCAGGTATTGCACTTGCGCAAATACAGCGCTTGAGTGCATGAGCAAAGACATTCCATTTTGCAAATAAATCCTGTTTCTACTCTTCTGTCTTCACATCAACAGGAAAGAAAAGGCGGATGCACCCAGTTAACAGACACTGGGCGGTCCGTGGGCGTGTCGTCTGGGGCTGACACGAAATGGCAAGTAAAGCAAATCGTATTTCACGGCTGTGACAGGTTATTTAGAGGAGAGAGAGAAAAAAAATGCGAGTCCTGATATACGTTTTGCCCAAACTGTTTCAATAGGAATTCAAAAAATTAATTGATAAAATAATTAGTTTTTATAATAATTTATGAACCATTTATTTCTTCTTAATCGTTAAACACCGAAAAAAGTTACACGTCAAACAACTTTGAGTGTCCTGTATGTGCAACTTACAAAACGATGACCAAGCCAATCGATGCAGAGCATTAATAAATCTACAACGATTTTCTAATGGGCCTTAAGTTACGATGCTCTGGAGTATTTCATGACACCGACGGATCACAACTTTTAAGATGTTCTCTTCGAACCTTCATTCATTTCCCCATGCATTCCCCTCATTATGAAGATGCCAGAAATCGATCAGTCTAGCCTACTAAGAGTCACTGTCTGTTTAGTGTGATGAAAGGCCGGTTTCTTCACATTACAATTTTTTACATTTCTGCGCTGTTATAAAAATGCAGTTTACAAGACTGAACTAAAAATGTTAGTAGTTTGACAGAATAAGACTGCATGGTGCTAGAATAAATACCCGTCAATTAGTTTCCTGTAAATGTGTCTTATACGGTAAAAATCTACACAATTCAACCAGACAATACACGTACTGAAACGGTTATTGTAATACGAATCACCTGTTGGGGGTGCTCCAGGACCAGGATTGGGAAACACTGTTGCTGACAGAAGTGGGATCTTCTGTGGTCTTCTACTGTAGATCAAACAGGACAATACGACGTATTGTACAATAAGAGTTGTTCTTCTGTATAACCCTGTGGTAAGGCATGTGTTAAATGTTTTTACTATTACGCCCTTTCCTTGCTTGCAAATACTTTTATGTATACTGCAAGTATATATGCTTGTATATATTTTCCCGCAATTTATGTAAACTCTATGTTTAGAATATGACACGGAAAAGTGGGTCACTAACTAAATGTCTAAAAGTGGCCCATAACTGCCCCCAAATAAGTATAGCACAACAGACCTGAAATCTGTAAGTGGTCTGTTTGAGTGTTTCTGCTACTTAAATCAACAATTTTAGTTTCACTGGCTCCCTTTATATGTGAAGTTGATCAATCTCTCTATGCACGATAAACTGTTTTTGTATGCAACGTTAAACAACATACAGTTAAGATTAATATGTAGCCTACCGTCCTGTGCGCGGGACCAATACTGCTTTTCTCATCCATGTACTAGCAAAAAGTGAACAGCAGAGGGAGCTACTTCCCCATCATTGTCTCACCCTAGCGATGTTAAATTGAACCGCATTAAATGCTAAGATTGCAATGGAAAGTTTTCCTATGCGACAATGAAGAGGTTCAATAGAGTAGATATCAATAAAGAAACTTAAAATTACACCACAATACCACTAAAAGCCAGATTCAAAATCATAATTGATATATTCTTTTTAATCAGTGGTGGTAGCCTACAAACTCAAAGAGAAGTTGGAAATTAAAAATAAACAAATCAAGGAAGTGCAACATTTTAAATTTGACTGTGGTATAAACCTACAGTATTTTCAGCAGCTGAATTAAACAGCTGTCCATGCCTGTGTACAGACTGTCGTATTTGAACATGTATTTGAAAAATAGAATGAGAACGTTAATTTTTGATGTAAAATAAATAGTGTGAACTAGGTTGGAATGTAATCTTTAATGCTAATCAGACACAGGTGGAGAAACTAGAAGCTGTCGATATGATCGATGCTTAAAACTATCGTAAATATTGTTGGTTTTGTCCCTCTAAATCCCGAACTGGCCCCAAAACACCCATCGTTAATCTGCGAAAGTCCTCATTACGTCCGGATTTAAGTTACAGGAGCAGTCAACCTTTTAGAGGTGTTAACTTGCAAAGCAGTTTAATAATGTCATTTCCATTTGGTAGATAAAAGTTATGGTTATCAGCTGATCCTTTTAAACTGTAAATAATAACTGCTGAGTAATGTAATCCAGACATTTAAAAAATAATGCAACAACGACGTACTCTCAATTTTTTAAAACGTAATTTAAACTTTTTGGAATTAGCAACTAGATTTTTACTCCGTAACAATTTAGATAATTGATTTGTTTAATATATCTTATTTAAATAATAATATACGTTTACTATAATAATAATAATAATAATAATAATAATAATAATAATAATAATAATTATTATTATTATTATTATTATTATTATTATGATTTCCAATAACTTCCACACTAATGCGACCAGTTTTATTTTTTTTAAATTAAGAACTCGTACAAACAAAACCCCACAATGTTATTGATGCTTGTGACATGCTGTCTCAAAAGTGATCATATAGAAAAACTGGGCCCACGTTCTTCTTCAGCGTTCTTGTGAATTATCTTTAAAGTCTATGGTTGTCCTGACAGATAACTTTTTTCATCTTTTTTTTTTTCGTGGTAGACCCCAAAGCCTATTGATTTGATTTAGGCAATGCCATTTGATTGACACCCAAATTAAAAATTACACATTCACGTAGCCTAAATTTACTAGCTATATAATTATTACGACGAGATTTATGTATGACACGAATTAGAATGATGCTGTAATAATTATTAATTGTTAACATTATTAATAATGATAAAACTTTTGTGAAGATACGCTACAATTAACAGCAGACTACTTGTCATTTCGGGAAATAATTATAGCATAACTAAATCATAAACAGGATTGGGTGCTTTTTTTTTTAAAGATACCTTGAACCAATCAAGACCTAAAGAAATATCAAACCAATCAATTATCTATGTTTTTCTGAATAATTTCGGAAGAAATTATGCTTAAAATACAAGCACAATGTCAGGTCAAATGCAGTTTTATAATGTATAAAACTGGATTTCCTCCTAAAATGATAATTCGTTTGCTGCAATTATACATCAGTTAATCAAATCATCCGGAAATAAGTGAAAGTTTTGCTCGTTGCAAAGAAAAGGTTATTATTATTATTATTATTATTATTATTATTATTATTATTATTATTTTGTAATACAATATGCTCTTCCTTGACTATATGAAATATTAAGACATTTTGGATATTATACTTGACTGTCCACCTCACTCCCCAGTTAGAATCAAGTGAACAAAATCGCCTGTTGGCCCAAACGCCCCAAACATCATTTCACGTTTAACCAATGCAATGCAATTCTGGTTAAAATGAATGATTCTCGCAATGGCTAAAAATGTGTGATTTGAACTAATAAACATAGCCTACCTAGAATCAAATTCTGATACATGTAATCATTAATTAAGGTAAGCGATATGTTGATTATAAACATTCCAAACTCTGTTTTTTTTTAGGAGAATGCAACGCATTGCTCGTTTTAGCAATGATTGGTTTTGTGCATTTCACATTTGAATCTGTAATAGCTCTATTTACATCACATCAAATCACAATTGTCAGAAGGCCAAGCAATTGTAGGCTAATGTATCTGTGACAGTTGCTTGTCAAATGACCATGCAAAACCATGACAATTTTCCCTCAGTGAAATAATAGGCTATATAATATTTCTGGGCTGTCTTTGAAAGCTATTTTCATCACACAACCGAACTAATGTTCCAGGCAGAAACAACCGAGACGAGTGTATAAATAATAATATGTTAGTGACCGCTGCGAATGTTCAGAAGTGGGTAAACACTGTGAATCTCTACTAGTTTCTAATGATACACATAACAACAATTACATGGGTCTAATGCCTAAAGAGTGGATGGCACTGACTCGAACCATGCAGTTTCCGTTCCGTTTTTATGAATGAGAAGCCCATGCCAGAAGATGAATGTCCAAGACCGTATCAAAACACTATCGCAGCCCCTCAAGCAAGCCCAAAACAATTGATCTTTTCGATTATTTTATAATCTAATGTAAATACTACTCTGCATGCTCGTCGCAGAATCACCTATTTTCTTTTGCGTTCATCCGTCACGTTTTAGGAATATCTTCTCATCACGGCCCCCCACAGTCGGAAACATATGGACTGATGGTATCGGCTTTGCACTAAAGAACACAGAGAAGAGGAGATGACTGAAATCACTGCCACATTCAGTGTTCTCCTAATTTCTGGTCCTGAAATTCTTTGAGCGTGTTTCTTAAAACGAGATTAACTAGTCTTAATGTACAAAGTCATTACTATCAGAGGGTCAGATGCTTTCAAGAGTAATGAGCTCATGGCAGCTGAGAGTGTGTAATGAGTCAAAATAAACTTCTGACTTCCACCCTCTCGGACCATGTGTCATGTGTGCGACCAGTCTTTAAGATGAAGCGTATCATGTGAACTTGGCTTCTTTTTATTTTACTGTCTCCTAAAATTCACATTTTTTGCTAAATACTACTGGTACTACTACTAATTATTACTATTATTTAAATTATTGTTAAATTTAAAGCGCTATTTTCTGTTGACCACACAAGCGATTTTTTATTACCATGTATAATAATATTTAAGAAGAATATTAATTTTATACATGCGGAAGTGTTTTTTTTTTTTTTTTACCAGTAGAACAGGATGATAGAATGCTCTTGTGACAAATAAGAATTTTTTTTTGAGCTGTGAACTACATATTTCCGAACGAAAAGAGTTCGGGCTGTGGTCTGAAATTAGCACAAATGATTCGTTATAAATTTGGGGTGTGTCATAGGGAAATATAACCCATCATTTGTATGAAAGAAATTCCAGATCGTTTAATCTATAAAACATTCAACGTCCTAGAAATCCTGCGAACCACATAGAAACATGTAGATTATTGTATTTACTAATGATGCGTGCTGGTGAGATGCGTCACGCAGAGTGCTTAAATCTTTTGACTTGAACTGACGTTCTGTGAACCATCTTACGGTTGTAATACTGAAGAAATAGTTCACCCAAATATAAAATTCTATCATCATTTAGGCTAACTACTCATCCTCATGTCGTTCCAAACCTGCGTGACTTTATTTCTTACGTGGAAAACAAAAGAAGATATTTTGAGGAATGTCTCAGTGTCATTGGTACCAAAACGGCGTGGTTACCAACATTCTTTAAAATATCTTCTTTTGTGTTCCGCAGAAGAAGAAGAAAAGTTTCAAACGACATGAAGGTGAGTAAATGATGACAATTTTTATTTTTGGGTGAACGATCCCTTTAAATCTTCAAAAGAAAGACACAGAACGTCATAGGAATAAATATTATTATTCTGACCAGTCTGTGCAGCTCAAGCCTAAAGTAAACTGCAAGGCTGTGTACTCTCATCAAAGCCACCCAACTTCATCAGCTCCATTCAAAGCAGCAACCGGCGATAATCAAGCAATAGCTACAATACAGAACATATTTACCATATTAATGTCTAGTAAATGATAACAAACAAACAAATTACAAATAAGAACCGATGTCAGAAATTATGCATTTACATAATTACGCATCGGCTTCCTAACATGAAATAGAAAAGCTTTCTATAGCTTATAGTACACAGAAATTATAAATAAACTAATAATGTAAAAAATATTTTAAATTGGTTATTAGCGTTTCTAATTTGGGTCTTATCATGTATCCTATTTAAATATCCGTTAAATCTCCCACTCTAAAACAAAAAGTATAAAATCATGAAGATATACATTTTTTAAATTACTCTATTCCTACGTGTTTCAATACAAATTCTTTTAACATACTACATTACATTTGGATATACGGTAATTGCTGCTTTCGCTGAATACTGCGTTTATGCTTTATTTTGTTTTTATAATTCATTCGTGGACTATTTCCAAGACGTTCATGGTGTCTTGGAAAGCCACTGTAGAGTTTAATGTCATGTGGGTCTCTCCCACGCAAAGGCTGAAAGTGTGGCAGAAGCAGGCTGCCTTTCACATCAGTCTTCACACCTCATTAACGCACCCCTTTCTCTATCTTTCGGTGGTCAGTTAGTGCGCTGAATTTATGCTCGCTTTCTGCAATAATAGCAAAAAACGCAAGAAAACATTTAGCACAGCGAGTAAACTAAACCTACATTAAAACGCTTTAAGATATCCCAACAGTTAATCTGGAGAACAGTCGTCGTATTTTTCCTTCTATATATGTTCCTCCAGAGACGCTTCACCTAAACACAGCATGCGATCAGGTTTAATCCACTTTCAAGGGAGTTCCCTACTCCACATTTGTTTTGTCCCCTCACTCGGCTGAAGCCACAAACAAGCCAAACCTAGCCTATGATGTTTACTTTGGAGGTAGTTCTTCAGAAAGTAAGAGTCTGAATTTAAATAATGCTAATATTTTGAATCTCCCTCATAGACCGATTAGAAACATGGTTATTTGGGGGATTTAAGGCATCCCAACTAATAGGGATCGTTTTAGTCAGTAGCGGCACAGAGGAGATGGGCCTTAAAAACCAGTCCAGATGAAAACATACTGCTATGGTGTAGGAAATGCTTAGTATGTGACAGAGAACGTCGAACATGCGATATGAGCATCGTAAATTAATTACTTTTTTGGACAATGTTGAAATGCACATAAAGCATTAATTGAACGCCTGTTCGTTTTTATCCACACGACGTTTGTGAATCATATACACCTCTAGTTAACTTCGAGATTCGAACTACGAGTAAAGCCCTCAGTGAGATTTGAGATAGAAATACTCTATACGGTAAGAGAAAGCCAAACGCTGATAGGGGAGGCCATGAAAGGGCTCAAGTCCCTTGAGTAAACAGGAAACAACAATAATACAAATAACATCCCACTATCTTTGCCGTGGCTGTCATAGTATTCAAACAGGCCCGAGCGCAGCTAAACAATACCTTTCTACACCTGACAACTTTCAAGGGTTTTTTTTTTTAAATCCTGTAAGTCTTAACATAAAACGTATTATCGGCTATACTAACAAATATATTTAATAACACATGTATGCATGCCAACAAACAATAAAATAAAAAACATAACATAATACACGTTTTTAAAAGATAAACGTTCCATATATGTGTACCGACCAATTAGAACACACGATAATTAAAACTATAAAATAATTTATTGATTAAATATACACTTTTTTAACATTAAATCAGTTTGTTATTAATGTTATCAATGATAGTTCACATTTATTGGTATCCACAGCATCAAACATACACTGGACTAGTATATATATATTTTTTTTTTACCATTTCAACAAATAAGTCGTCGTCAACTTTGCAAAGACTTCATTGGTTTGTGATTGCTTGGCCATGGAATCATAATCCAATGAGAATACAACCATAAAAGATACACATTTATGGCCGTCATATTTTTCAATTCTTCATATTTTCGCACGAGTGACTATTTGGTCAAGTTCATACAAAAAATGTTGTATGAAAAGCATTAGCACTTAAAGTTACCTTTTTAATTAAGCTAAAAATATTAACGTACAACAACTTTTGGGACTATTCCATGGTCCCTTGGTTTAACCGGTCTTTTTCTTCTTCAGATCGAAAACAGCACGTCTAATGGTTGGTTCTGGAACTATACGACAAAATTAAAATGCATTTGTAAAGATGTCGTTTGTGATGATTATTACTCGAACCACTTAATAAACCTGACGCGTATTAAGAGCAATTTTAGTAACAGAAGGATAAATCACAGGGCCCCTGTTTAAAAAATAGTGCCCCGCACATTTCTCCCTTGTCTTAGTCGACGAAATAATTAGAATTTATGCTTATGAAACAAAATTACAGTGCAATGTTTCAAACACTTACCATTCTTAGATCTGTCTAAACAGAAAACCAATACTCGGGTAACCCTGTCCACTAGTTCAAAAGCGAGAGGGGAATCTTACGCCAGTGCAAACGCCTGTCATGTCAAAGTTCTCAGCCAATAGAAAAAGAACATGGAAGAAACGCGCGGTTTGATTGGCTGGCAGCACCTCGCTTTGGAGACATGTGTAAAGGGGCCAGCCCATCATTTTTTGGGATTGAAATGTAAGCCTGTGCTCCCTGCCATCAGGAAACAGAAGGCGAATTTTCCTCTCTTGCAACTAATCGGTATCGCATCCGTCTCGGACGCTTAATTTTTATCCACATTGGCTTCGGTGCAATAAAGACCAGCTAAACTGGACTCGGAACAGGTCAGAAAGGGACAGCACAGTGAAGTTTCTTTTTTCATCGGGAGGCTAAACGCAATGGGTAAGATCCATATTTCATGTTTTCCCACATGGGAACGGGCATGCATAAACACTTTTGGGAAAAAATGGGTTAGACAATTTAGCAATGCATGGTGCACTTCTCGACTTAAACTTTTAAATCGACTGATGCTTTGTCGGCCAGTTCGGGAAACAGAACGGCACTTTGCCGCGAATGAGCTTAACCGCGTCCAAAACTAACGTTACCGAATGTGCAATTTCGTTTATTGTGACCTAGGTGTTAAAGAATGTAGTAACTGTTTTTGCCGTTTAAAAAAATGACTTTTTGTTCCGATCAATGCAATAAACAAACAAAATACCGAACACTAAACTGCAATCTTTGATTCAATGCAAATCTAAACGGTAATCATCCTAAAACATTTACCCAGAAGTTTTTGTTTTTAGACGCGGTTCAGGGATTGGTAAAAATCTGATGTTTTATGCAATCCTATTTTTCTTCATATATCTGCATCACTAGAGCCAGCCTTTGGGGAGGTGAACCAGCTAGGCGGTGTTTTTGTGAACGGAAGACCTCTACCCAATGCCATCCGGCTCAGGATAGTAGAGCTGGCCCAGCTGGGCATCAGGCCTTGCGACATCAGCAGGCAGCTCCGCGTCTCTCACGGCTGTGTGAGCAAGATTCTGGCTCGGTACAACGAAACCGGCTCAATACTTCCCGGCGCAATTGGCGGCAGTAAACCCAGGGTCACGACCCCAACCGTAGTCAAGCACATTAGGACTTACAAGCAACGGGACCCCGGCATTTTCGCTTGGGAGATTCGAGACAGACTGCTTGCGGACGGTGTGTGTGATAAATTCAATCTGCCCTCTGTCAGTTCGATTAGTAGGATTCTTCGCAACAAGATCGGAAATCTGTCTCAACAGAACCAGTACGAGTCGAGCAAACAGGCCCCTCACCCTCAGCCTCAACCCACCCTACCTTACAACCACCTGTACTCCTATCCAACTCCAATCGCAGCCACTGGGACTAAAGTACCAACTCCGCCTGGCATGCCCACTCTTCCTGGACACATGGCAATGCATAGGATATGGCCTTCCTCTCATTCTGTTACAGATATTCTGGGCATTCGATCAATAACGGAGCAGCAAAGTAAGCATCCTCTCAGTTTTTGGTAAAGAAAGTCCTTGTCCGTGTGAGTGTGTGTGGGGGCAATGTTCTCAGGCCTGTCAAAAGTGTGTGAGACTATGTGTATGTTTGTGTGCAACAGAGAAAAAAATTAAAAGAGACGTTTTGGTAGTGATGGAAGGGCCAAAACGTAAGAACATTAAGCTATTCAAAAGTCTATCATTTTGTATTTGACTCCATTATTTTATTTATCATCTATCGCAAGGCCCTCAAGAAAAAGTAAAAAAGGCAAACGATTTTTTTACAGTGAGGTGAGATGATACAAACAGCGTGCTGGAATTTGTGCAGAAGCCCCAAGTTTGCTTTGAAACAGCTGGTTTAAGGCTTTTAGTAATAATTAGGCAGCGGATGTGGCATATTTTGGACAACGAAGACTCGGCGCAGCAGAGCAAAAAACTAAAATGTAGTGCTCATAACTAGCAGTGTGTACCTCTCAAGTCTTTTTTTAACTCATCACAAAACAATTTGCTAATGTTTACACATTTTGTGCTTTTTCAGTATCCATCTTAGACAACGCATTACTCGAATTCACACCGAAAGCATTTTACAATTAATGCCACGTTTTCTTTTAAGCAATAAACGGATATTAAATGAATGTAAGCGACGTCGATTTTATGGAAATATAATCAATCTTTAACATCGGTTTGTCTGTTCTATGTGGTGTGTTTGTACATTAAAGTGTGAAGGCCGCAGCCTGTCCTATTTAATTGTAGTTCTTTGGGCAATGTTGACAATAATGTTTTCAAACGCAGAGGAGGATTTTGCGTATAGGCGGCCTTTATAAAGCATTAATGCATTTCCAAATTATTAGCAGATGTTTAGGGAAGCTTTTGAGAACCTAAATGAAGGATAATGTTGGCTATAGTCAGTAAGGTGTAGCGTGCAACCGTTTCACACCACAACACCACAGCAAGTGAAGCAAACACCGAAAAACATCCACAAACACATACTTTCGAAGACGGTTTGACAGGAAGAATGCGTGCCGCGAACTTTTGGACAGTTTGTCATCATTTAGAGTTCGGTTACAACCAATGGGGCTACTCTCTCTCTCTCACTCTCTTTCTCATACACACATAGACACTGAGTAATGGCTGTTCATGCTCAGACATCATCTGGTCTTCATGCTAAGCATGCATTTTAATTAAATTTGGTCTATGTAACTGTAGACTTGTTTACCCTAATCGACCTTTTTAAAATAAGAGACCAACTAAATTGATCTCGTACAATCGATTTGCACTGCGCTCCAACAAATATGGCATCGTAATGGTGTATTCCTGTTTATACGTTGTGAAACAATACAAAGACACACACAGATTCCGTGAAGGCAGGGGGAAAAATTTACTTTGTGGCCCTCTCAGGTTACAACACTGGTGGGCTTGCTTTTCCAATTTCAAACTTTAGGAACCGTGTATAATATAATATCCATCAGGCACAAAGGGGAAACGGTTAAAGTAAATCTAATTTGTCCTCCCAGGAAGACGCTGGGTAAATGTTCCGAAGGACTCCATGACACTGCAAGCCTCATCTGATGAATTAACCACATAAATTCAAATTTTGATATCTCCTCCGCATCTTCGTTTGAACAGAAAGATCGCATATATGCGAATAATAAGAACATCAAATCTTTTATTTATTTAATTTAAAAACATGCGAACATTACGTCAGTATGATCATAATGTTCTTATGAAAAACGTGTTTGAACCTTTTTATACGGTACAGACTGCTCACGGTGGTAATACAAGATATATATGCGTAAGACACCATTTTTAATGTGTTCAGTGAGCATGGTGAGTTTGAGATGGTTGGCAGTGCAGCAGACTCTACTGAATAAGTTCTTCTTGTGGCAGTTCTGCTCCCCACGCTTGTCCTGTCTGACTCCAGTCTTCCATGTCTCTGTTTTGCCCCCCAGTTAGTGACAGTCCGTCCTTTTCCAGCGCCAAACTAGAAGAATGGAGAGCTATTAACAGGAGTAATTTTTCACCAGCGAATTCTCCACTAGTCAATGGTGTGGATAAGCCTCACTTAGAACCTGAAGCAAAATACACACAGGTAAAGAAGCCTCCTATGTTAACAGTAAAAACCAATCAAATCCAATCTGGAAGGAGCAGGGGAAAAAAAGAAAACGTGATTCAGTAAATTAATAGTCAAAATTCCATAACTTTTTTTTCTCTCAATTCCATGTGTGTGTGTGTGTGTGTGTGTGTGTGTGTGTGTAATAGAGGATGTATGCGAGTGTGTTTCTTTTGCGTGGGCGGGCATATGAGGCCTTGTGCAGAGTGTGGGTCACTGGGTTTCATTTTCTTAATAAGAAGTATTTAGAAATTAAATTTAGTTTTAATCTTAATAAAATGAACGACAATATTTACTTGTGTATGTTTTCGCACAGCTGTTGATGTGTAGGCATGACTACGAAGCTTTTTGTACAGTGCAAAGTTTATGCGTGCAATACCCCCGAATCAAAATGTATTCATATTCATCAGTACTTTTTTTGAGAGCGTAATACTGAGTGACATACCATGACAAATAAATTTGTAATAAACATTTTGATCCAATATTTTGCATAGTTTTTAAACATTCAACCAATAATTTTTATCCTGTTTTTTCCTGATTAAGAAACTCGAATTACTTGAATTATGCGTTTACTTGTCTTAAGGGTTTATTTTAGTGTAGTCAAAATATGTTTATTTTATGATTTAACGAATTTTTATTTTTTTATTCTCAAGAAAGTTATTTTGTCAAGATAAATGATTTACGATTTCTATTTAACCCGTTTACCCAAAATTAGCCGAAGAAAAATATAACAACAATAAGGTTAAATATCATTAATGTTTTTTTTAATCAATCAGTTCATGATTAATTATTAGGCTATATAGTTCCGTTTCAAACTGTAAATATTTAATGTACGGCTTATCGAAGTCTTATCAGTTACTTATTATGTTTCATTAAGGCTTTATCCATTTGCTTTACACACATAGATGTAAAATGTAATAAACAATCAATAAATATTAAAAGTGGCTCTCTTTGTTTTTAATGCACATTTACACTTGAAGCCACCGCTTCTTAGTCAATAAATATGCATTGTATTATTCTTTAATAAACACGTTATTACAATTCTATTCGCCCATTCTTATATTCACCAGAAACTTTTGGATTGCTAAACCCCATTACCTGGTTTACCTTATAGCAATACTCGGACAGATATCATCATCATTATCATTATTGTTATTATGAACATGCTATTATGGAAACCCCTTTGGCTTTTGGCTGGTTGATTTGCACACATAAGCGCCGTACCGACATCTAAAAGACAAATGCTTTTATATTTGTCAAGAAACTCCTGCACCAGTGTCTGGCTGCTCATGCGCTTGACTGAGAGGGGAGAGTGCGCGCGGGTAAAGCGCGTGCCATCCGGTGCAGACGCTCGCATTATTTATTCGCGCACTTCTGGGCAGCAACAAACAGATTGACTAATCGTTTGTTGTGGGTCTTAGAGATTTATGTGTCGTGGAATACGATGGAATAAATCTTTGTTACGGATGCTGAAACATTGTTTTGGCGTAAATTATGCGTGTACTGATTGAAACCTAAAAATTAAAAGTGTAGTTTGCTTATGAAATGAAGATTGTAACTTTCAGATAGATGATGAATAGCACTGACTACCGAATGTTTGAGTCTGTCATCTTGGATTAATGATCAGATATCACGAGTCAGGCTGGATTACGCAATAAATGAGGACAGTAAATAGATAAATCACTGTGGCTTAAAGAAGTTATTTGTATCTGTCAGAAAGTCCGATAGATTGAAAGCAAAGAAGTATGAATAAAAACCAAGAAGGTTCATTAAAATTAACCGTCATTCACACGATTTTAATGAGAACAGATTATGGTATGCGTCTCTCATAACTGAATTGAACTAATCCGATAGCCTACATTTTAATTACATTTACTGAGCAGTGAATTAAGGTGTAGGCTGATAATAAAATACTCAATTTACTGAGCATTATTAGTTTTATTTCAGAAACTTTTGTTTCTGTATTATATTTAACTATCTTAACATTAAAGCAACGCGATATGAGTATGTCTATTATTTGAATACTCCAGACACAGCGTGATGACATGGTTCATTATCAAACACAATAGATAGAAACATCATTTACAGGATAAAAGATGCATTACGTTTACTTTATTTTTAATACTGAATACTGTCTATTATCTATGATTTCGGAAAAACGATAAAACTGATGATCTATTCATCACAGCAACATACCTAAAATACAGCGTTTCAAACGATTGAAAGAAATAGGCTAATTTTAAAACAAGCTGTCACTTCTTATTTTAGTCAGCTCCTAGGTGAGACCGAACACATATTTATTTTGAAATATATTACCACGCTTATACATCAGGCCTATTCTACATCCACTGTAATAACAAACGCACAAATGCTGGTGCAAAATATAACGTACGCACAAATACATAATTATCTAACCTTTCGGAATTAATACTTTTTTATTTATTCGCGCAGTGCTTTAGGCCCGACGATTGGATTTAAGATTGGTAAATCATAACACTTTGTTAACGATGTGTAAAAAATACACCAGTTCATTTGAGTGAAACAAGCTAATAAAACAGCCGGCTGAAAATATTCATCTATAGGCCTGTATGACACATACTTACGCTGGTAGGCTATATGGAGTGTCTGAACATATACAACTTTACTTGAGAAAAAATAAATAAAATCCTTGTGAAAATTCTTCATTAGAAGTGTAACATTTTCAAAAGTTTTTCTTTTTTATGTCAAGCTTGACTTTAAATATCTCCTGTCGCTTAAATTCATTCTTGCTTTTGTTTTATTAGTTCGTGCATGACTTGAATCACACAACGAAAGATGCAAGATGGGTTATTTTCTATGCTGTTTAAGTAATGAATGAAAATTTTATGAATACCACATACATGTACATGGGTGCACCAGAGCTAGGGGTCATAATGAGTAAATCACAGGCAAATCCTAACTCTGCAACAAAGGGGATTTCATCTGTGGAAAACATTTCCAGTAGTCAGAGACCACCCTGCGTCAGAATTTCTTCCTTTATGTTGAAAAGCCTTGGTGAATTCCTCTCATCCTGAACTGATATTGACATTCTGCCAAAGGTTTTCAGACATTCGTGCTCTTACATTCCCCTCTATATAGTTTTTCCATTTCCGTCACGTTTTTTAATATCTCGTCCTTCATCTCCAGTCGCAGACTCTCCATTTGAGTTTTTAACATTCACCCGTCACTATCTTATCCTGGCCATCGCGATATCTTTATGTTCATCTCAATGGCCGTGTGTGGTCTGCGGCCCCAAGTTTCACGCTCCCTGCTCTCTGTTTTCAGACGCCGAATGGATTGCCCACAGTGAACAGTTATGTCACAGCTCCCAGCATCCATCCTTACCACCCTCCCACCCAAGTGTCACCCTACATGGGGTACAGCGGCACCACGTCGGCCTATGTGACCGGCCCCACATGGCAGCCGCCCAGTGGCAGTGCTCTCTCTCCCCACAGCTGTGACATCACCGGCCCACTGGCCTTCAAGAGCACGGCCGCCACGCGAGACTCCGTCCATTCGGTCGCCGCCTCTGCCCTGTGACTGTACCGGGAACACGGGGAGGTCAAAGAACAGAACAACAGAGAACGAGAGAGATGGGGTAAAACACAACAACTTGGACTTTTTTATCCTGGCTCTCTCTAGATGGACCAATCTTATCGCTTTACAATATTTATAAAAGACTTGTCGGATGAGCCATCTACCGTTCTGTATGCCCGCATTCTCTCGCTCCGTATCAGCATCTCTCACTCGCACAGGACAAAAGAGCAAGAGCGAGGATATGCAAAAGCCGTCCGATCTGATCCGAGCAGAGGATTTCAGCAATGGTGTGCAGTGCACTTGGTCTGATAGTGGTGGCCATTCCTCACCAAACTGCGTCATCACTAGCCCCGAGTTAATTTTTGGTGCTTCTCTGTGAATATGTTGTTCTTGTATGTTTCCAAGAAAAAATGATTGACTAAGCAAATCTCATGTAAAACAATTTGACCAGTTTGCATATAAATGTTTTTTCAGGGTGTTAAAAATCGCTGATGTTTAGATGTTCTGCTTTGTTTTCTTTTTTTTTTTTTAAATGTTTTTGATAAAAATCACATTTTTGTCTTTTTGGATACCAGTTTCACTTCACTAATACTGTATGCCAGAGCTCTTGGGAAAAGTTATTACATTTATTTATTAGATTGTAAGGTACGTTGAATGAAGTGCAATTGACACGGCACCGGGGAGAAGAGGCATTATGTGGGATGCTGGCGCACATTCTGACAACAGGAGCATTCATTCATGCAACATTAATGATCAGTGAAGCTGCACACCTCCAGACATTGCACAATGAAATTGAATGTATCTTATTAAAAGAGACATGTGTAAAACCCTCTGTTTAATATCATTTTATTTCATTTTCTATTTGTCGCCTATTTTAATGTTATTTCCATAGTCCTTCAATATACTATACTAAAAATAATAATAATACTGATACTATAAATACTAATCACCTCTATTATTCCTACTACCTACAAATTAAGTGTACTAATTAAAAACACTGTAAAATATAATTTTTTTAAATTATTATTTTTTTTATATAAAAAATGTTTAATTATTTTCATCTTTTAAAACACACTTTGCTATGATGAAATAATGAAATCACAAGATTAGAGCTCATCAAAATCCTCATTCGAAAATAATGCAATTTTTATTAAATTAGTTGCTAAATGTCGTTTATATGGAGATCAGATTTTAGCAGTATTAGTTCATGTTTCACTTGAATATTGATGAAGAACAACCAGATATAGAGGGAATAAAGTCCTATAGAATACTAGACAAAAATGTCTTAATTTTAATCTTTAATCCAAAAATAAATACAAATCCTGACGAATGGTAGACGCAAATGTCTAAATATATTTGTTTTCAATTAACTTCGAATTTACGCAATTCACACAGAATTTAAACTTCTATGCATCTAGAGGAAAACGCACACACACACACACACACATGCAGCAACATGAATGCACAAACACCATTGCAAGCTTTTCAACTCAGGTGTTACATGAATAGCCACACATTCCTGAGCGCTCTTGCCTCTGAGCTTTGTCTAAAGTCAGAGTTGATGTGAAACGATAAGGTTATGAGTAAAAAGAAAAGCTTATATCACTGTGGGCCGCAAGTCAAAATGAAGGAAAGCCTCCCAATTGTTTAAACACCCACTGGCCCAAAACCGAATAAAAATACATGGCAATGAACTCCACTGAGAAAAACACATCAAAAGACATTTATATTCCGAAATCCCAACCTCCACAAACACACCACCTCTCCATGCCGAAAATTCACAAACACACACTCTCTGTTCCTAACGTTGCGATATACGCAGTCCCCACATGTTGCAGTGCAAACAGTCCTTCTGGCAGGCACTGCTGCTGATTTGACTTGGAAAACACTTTCACCCCAACCCCGTGGTCACGGACCGTTGCTTTCGGGATCGAGGTGCTGTTTTGAACACATATAAACCACCAAAAAGGCAGACACGAAACCACCACACATAGAGGGCATCACATGTCACAGAGAGCTACACCAACTCCCCAGACCCTATTCTATTCAAATCAACAGCTTTGAATGCCATTTTCCTACTCTGACGGCATTGATACGGACGTTGGCTTTGCTGACAATACAAATCCGTCGACTGGACGCACATATCACAGTCGTTCATTTAATACACGGCCAACAGGCGTAAAAAACCTCTCAAAACAAAGGCGAACGTACAGGCCTGTTTGAGAAAAGCCATGACGCTTCGGTCGGGAGTTTGACATGTATAATAACCTACAGTCAGTAAAGTCATAAAACATGGCGATTAATCTAATTTAAAAGAAAATCACGGGGAGATTTTTGAAATAACACAGCGAAAGGATATTTTTTCAAGGCGGCGCAGCTCACGTACAGTCATGACAGGAGGAAACATGACAAACACCTTAATCTTAAAGCCACCATTGAAACGGAGGAAAGTGAAAACATACTTGCTCACGCGCCCACATCTGTTTAGAATTAATTCCTATGGAAAGTCAAGTCAAATGTCACATGGTTATCTTTAGCTGACTGTGTGCAATCAGGCTGAAGACAGGAGCACGGAGCACGGTAACACTGCGCAGGGGCTGCGGGCAGACCGGGCCGAGGTGCTAGCGTGATTTTAAAGGCCGCCTGACCATAAGCAGACCGTTTTCCCTCGTGTACTAGACCAGTATGTCTTAAACGCTCAAAGGTAAGCACCACTTTTTGCTTGTTATCTGGACGCCACACGGAAAACCTCGCAATCTGCATTCGTAATGAAGAAACAGCGAAGGAAAACTTCAAACGGAAGAGTGAAAGCGAGCGAAAGGTTAGGGGATTATATAACAAAAGACCAAATTATCTGATATAATGGCTAGGAAAAAGGTCTTTTCAGCATTTAGCGGAAAACTATGAGCACAGTCTGAAAATGTGTCTGGTGTTGTTAGCCCTCGGTGTTTTAACTCACACAAGCTTTAAAAGGCCGTTGAAAGGACTTGACGGCATACAACCAATCAAGAGTTGAAGCGAAGGATGAGAGCCTGAGGTGCAATTCATACTGACATCTATACATAAGATGAGTGTAACAATTGCCTTCACTGTCTTCGAGTCGACGGAGTGACAAAAAACATGACCTTTATAAAGCGAAGGAGGGAACTGTGGTCGGGGTGGAATTCAAAGGATGACGTATTGTTTCAACTCATCCAACTAGTTATCTTTAAGCAACGCAGTGGTAGAAGACTATGTGGATAATATGAAACTGTCTTCCCCAACTAGGCCACGGTGCTTCATATTTTTATTATGACAGCATCGAGAGGCCGTCCTGATTGTTTAGATTTTATTTGCATTTTTCAGTTTTGTTATTTCAAGTTGTGCTGAGCTATGATGAATCAGCCTGCAGGCCTGGAGAGATGAGTGAGAGTGAGCATCTTGGCTCTTGATACTACGATGACATACTGGATTGCAGTATGAACGGAGGAAAAAAATTAATGTTAAAAAAAAAGAATAATCTAAACAAATCAGGTGCTTCATCATCACTGGTGATTGTCGCCACAGAGTAAAACCACAGAGGTTCCTTTCCCGCTGTAATCTGTTATTACTAATAACAAGGAATTATAAGTAACAAACCAGGAAATTACAGTAAATGAACTTAAGCCTTGAAATTCAGATGATTTGAATGTTAAACAACAGCAACGTTTCAACAGAAGTGGGCCAACAGTTCTGGAAAACTTTGAAATACCAGCAAATTTTAAAATTGTGATTGTGAAAAACAGTATTTTAAAATGCTACGGATATTTCTGGAAGTGAATAAAAATGTTTACAGAAAAAAACATGCCATCAGCTGTTTATTTATTTATTATTATTTTTTTCATCGAGAAACCAACTGGAAGTCATGAAAATTCACTGGTCAAAATGAGTAATTTTGGAGAGTTTTATTTCAAGGCACCATCAACCAATTTCACAGACTTATTGTAGTTCAGGAGCATTTATTAGCAAAATACAGCTATTACATGAATACTTGTGAGCACTTTGGGCTTATACGGTTTCATGCAATAGTTTGGGAACCCCTTGCAGAATCGGCAAAAAATGTGAATCATTTTAACAAAATAAGAGAGATCATACAAAATGTATGTTCTTTTTTATTTAGTAGTGTCATGATGTTTACATGTAGTCCACAAGACAAAAAAATCGTTTAAATTATTAAAATAACTCCCTGCAAAAGTTTGGGAACCCTTGGTTCATAATACTGTGTGTGGATACCTGGATGATCTACGACTGTGTTTTTTTGTTTTGTGATAGTTGTTCATGAGTCCCTTGTTTGTTCTGAACAGTTAAACTGAGCACTGTTCTTCAGAAAA
Source organism: Labeo calbasu (assembly GCA_019740295.1). Lineage (NCBI taxonomy): Eukaryota > Metazoa > Chordata > Actinopteri > Cypriniformes > Cyprinidae > Labeo > Labeo calbasu. Next base: position 595 of record JAHKKF010498032.1, on the reverse strand, counting down.
CATCCTACAGTTCCTGCAGATTCTTCAGTTTTCCAGCATCTTTTGGAAACTGTATGATTTTGAAATTCATCTTTTACACTGAGGACAATTGAGAGACTTAAACACAACTATTAAAAAAAGGTTCAAACATTCACTGATGCTCCAGAAGGAAACATGATGCATTAAGAGTCGGGGGGTGAAACTTTGAATAGGATGAAGATGTCCAAATTTTTGTTATTTTGTTGAAATATAATTTTTTCCCATTTAGTACTCCCCTTTGGAAGCAACAGAAGATACTTGCATGTTTCCCGGAAGACAAATGAAGTACAATTTACCTTAAAAATTTTCCCCCCGGCTCTTAATGCATTGCGTTTCCTTCTGGAGTATCACTGAGTGTTTTAACATTTTTTAATAGTTGTGTTTGAGTCCCTCAATTGTCCTCAGTGTGAAAAGATGGATCTCAAAATCATACAGTCACTGCTGGGTTCAAGATATGCAAAATATGCTGGAAAACTGAAGAATCTGTAGGACCTGGAGGATTTTTCTGAAGAACAGTGCTCAGTTTAACTGTTCAGAAAAAACAAGGGACTCATGAACAACCATCACAAAAAAATTA
>JAHKKF010498030.1:0-16961 GCA_019740295.1 Labeo calbasu | reverse complement strand
TTTTTTTTTTTTTGTAAAACTTACATTGGTATGTAGTAAATGAACTTTTTCATGTGACTGTCTGATGATTTATGCGCTGCTTGTCGTATGATTCTGGCAACGCATTGGAACAGTAAAACTTAATATTTAACCGCACAACATAATACACAATGTTTTGCTGGTGTCAGGCATTTCAGGCATTTCAGGCATGCAAATAAACCATCAGTTTTTCAATTCAGTCATTGTGTTTTTTAGACAGAAACAACATCCAGCATGCAGGAGTTCAATATATTTTGGACTCGGTAATAGACCAGCTACAGAAGGATCCAGCCCGACGGTTCATCTATGTGGAGACAGCCTTCTTTTACCGTTGGTGGAAGCAACAGAGCCAGAGCACACAGCGAATTGTTACACAGCTGGTCAATGAGGGTGAGGAGGGTATTTGTTGTTAGGTGTGAGATAGTAAGAAGTATACACTGCCATTCAAAAGACTGGGATCAGTAAGATTTTTAATGTTTTTTAATGAATCTCTTATGCTCATCAAGGCTGTATTTGATCAAAAATACAGAAAAAAACAGTAATATTGTGAAATAGTATTGCAATTTCTAATATTGGTTTCCTATTTTAATATACTTTAAAATAAAAATTAATCTGTGACGCAGCGCTGCATTTTCATCAGCCATTACTCCAGTCTTCAGTGTCACATGATCCTTCAGAAATCATTCTAATATGCTGATTTATTATTAGTGTTAAAACTGTTGTGCTGCTCAATATCTTTTTTTTTTTGGAACCTGTGATACATTTTTCTTTGAGTCTTTAATAAATAAAAAGTTAAAAAGAACAGCATTTATTTAAAATAGAAATATTTTCTAACAATGTGAGTCTTTACTATCACTTTTTATCCATTTAACACATCCTTGCTGAAAAAAATATTAATTTCTTGAAGAAAAAATTTACTGACCCCAAAGGTTTGAATAGTAGTGTATGTTGTAACACAAAATGTATATTTTGAATAAATCAGTTCTTTTTAACGTTTTATTCATCAAAGAATCCTTAAAAAGTATCACAGGTCCCAAAAAATATTAAACAGCACAACTAGAATGTAAATCAGCAAATTAGAATGATTTCTGTAGGATCATGTGATACTGAAGGCTGGAGTAATGATGCTGAAAATTCAGCTTTGCTTCACAGGAATAAATTGTATTTTAAAGTATATTAAAATAGAAAACTGTTATTATAAATTGCAATAATATTTCACAAATTGCTTTTTTTTCTGTATTTTTGATCAAATTAATACAGCCTTAATGAGCATAAGAAGCTTCTTTAAAAAACATAAAACATTTTAAAGATCCCAAACTTTTGAATGCCAGTGTAAAAATAAAAAGTAAAACACATAAAATTTCATGACACTAAAATGTAAAGTATTGTAAAACATAATAAAAGTTAAAATATTTTCTTACACCCTGAATCTGTATAATTATTTTCCTGAGACGATAATAAATACAAAAGTGAAAATAATAATAATAAATATTAGAACATGTATGTAGAACAGATTTTTACAAAAATGATGCTAAAATTAATGCAAAATTTAATTAGCTAAAAATGTGAAGTGATGTAATAAGAACTAAAATACTTTTCTTTTTCACACCCTGAAACTTTATAATTATTCCCCCCAAAATACTTTTGATCAAAGTAATGAAATGTTTTTACCAACATTACAAATTTCTTTCTTTTTTATAGGTCGTCTTGAGTTCATAAATGGTGGCTGGTGCATGAGTGACGAGGCCACAACGCACTACAGTGCTGTCATTGATCAGATGACTCTGGGGCTGCGATTCCTAAATGACACCTTTGGTGAGTGTGGGCGTCCCCGGGTGGCTTGGCACATCGACCCGTTTGGACACGCCCGAGAACACGCCTCCATGTTCGCACAGGTAATCACGGCACATTATTTGACACTGGTGTGAACAGTGTAGCAAAATGATGCTGATGACTCTTGATTTGTTTACAGATGGGCTACGACGGTTTCTTCTTTGGCCGTTTGGACTATCAAGACAAAGCTCGCAGGATGCAAACCAAAGAGATGGAAATGCTCTGGAGGGCCAGTGAAAGCCTGACACCTCCTGTGGCTGATCTTTTCACGGGTACTAATCTGTAAACGTGCTGCTTTTTGCTGTCTGATACACTACCAGTCAAATGTTTTTGAACAGATTTTCAGTGTTTTTTAAAAAGTCTCCTCTGCTCACCAAGCCTGCATTTATTTGATCCAAACTACAGCAAAAGCAGTAAAAAATTAAATATTGAAATATTTGTACTATTTAAAATAATAGTTTTTAATAAACTCTATTTGGATATATTTTAAAATGCAATTTATTCCTGTGATTTCAAAGCTGAATTTTTAGAAAAACATGTGGAAGTGTGAATATTGAGCTTTCTTAAAGGGATAGTTTGCTCAAAAATGACAATTCTGTCATTAATTACTCACCCTCATGTCGTTCCAAACCTGTAAGACCTTCGTTCATCTTCAGAACACAAATTAAGATATTTTTGATGAAATCTGAGAGCTTTCTGACCCTGCATAGACAACACAACTGACGCATTCAATCCCTTTAAATGAGCAGACACATATTCGGGCCTTTCCTCTCTTAAGGTGTTCTCCCCAACGGCTATAACCCACCTGAGGGCTTCTGCTGGGACCAGTCATGTGATGATGCTCCCATAAGGGATGACCCAGACCTGGAGGACTACAATGTGGATGAGATAGTACAGTTGTTTGTGAATACTTCCTATAGACAGGTAAGCAAACAGCAATTCTCAGTCCAGTCAATCATGTAAAGTTTACTTATCTCTGATAAGCATAGAGGTGAATTCTGATTTCTGTTCCCAGGCTGTCTTTTATAAGACAAACCACATCATTATGACCATGGGTTCAGACTTCCAGTATGAGAACGCCAATCTCTGGTACAAGAACATGGATAAGCTAATCAAGTATGTAAATGCACTGCAAGCTAAAGGAAGCAAGGTGAATGTGCTTTACTCAACACCGTCCTGCTACCTACAAGAACTCAACCTAGCCAACTTCACCTGGTTAGTGTTCATATAATGTTTAAATATGGAATGTTAAGCTATCCTTTATAAAGAAATGTTACTTGCATTTTCTTTCTGTCTTAGGCCTCTGAAGACAGATGATTTTTTCCCCTATGCTGATGCTGCTCATGATTTCTGGACTGGATATTTCACCAGCCGACCTGCACTGAAGTTATATGAGAGACTTAGCAATAGCCGACTACAGGTGATTCCCACAACCTCCTTCTGAAAAAAATAACTTCTACAGTTTTTTTGGTATTCTGTATTGTCTGGTTTTGATTTTCTAGACATGCAACCAGTTGGAGGTGCTTGGTGGGCCCAAATCCACATCGGGACCCTTTGGTAAAGGGGACAGTGATACTATGAGTAAGTCTACATCTATTGTAAATGTATCACTTCTGTTGGATTTAATAGATTGGTTTGTTTGACATTTTGTTTTTTTGCTCAGAGAGAGCAATGGGTGTAGCCCAACATCACGACGCTGTGTCTGGGACAGAGAAACAGCATGTGGCATACGACTACGCCAGGAGACTGGCTACAGGCTGGGCACATTGTGAGGTACACATAAACTGTCATTTATTCTACATGTCTAGAAACCACATACAGTTAAAGTCAAAAGTTTACATAGAATCGGCAAAATGTTAATTACTTTACTAAAATAACAGGGATCATTTTTTTTATTTAGTACTGACCTGAATAAGTTATATTATAAATTGAAACTATTATTTTTTTCTTGTGGACTATATGTAAATGTCTTTTATGTGAAATATCTTATTCAATTCAGCACTAAATGAAAAATAACATGCAGTTTGTATGATCCCTCGTATTTTGGTAAAATAATTAACATTTTGCAGATTCTGAAGGTGTATGTAAACTTTTGACTTCAATCCTAGTAACAACTCTAAACACACTAGAAACATAAAGGATTTTTAAACAAAAAATATATTTATTTGCCCACTCTGTCCGTTTTTTCCTATTAATTTTATTTTAAAAAAATTTTCTGTCATTGTTTTAGGTTTTGGTTCAAAATTCCCTGGCTGTTCTCAGTGGTTCTGAAGCTCCTCGTGTGTTCTGTGAGAATCTCAATATCAGTGTGTGTCCCCTCACAGAAAGCAGCCATAAGGTACCATACACAAATTGGAGTAAATGCATTCATACAATAAAAAGCCCATTCACTATTGAATTATGATCTTCCTCTTTTTTTTGTTTTATTCTCTCTCAGTTCTCTATGAACGTGTATAATCCTCTGGGCAGGACTGTAAGCTGGCCTGTTCGTTTGCCTGTCAATGGTTCAGTGTACAATGTTACTGATTCAACTGGGAAAGCAGTGGACAGTCAGGTTGGAAACTATGTGTTTACATCACTACAGTGTACTTGCTACATTTATGATATGAAATCATCATCTCCATGTCCTCTGCTGTCTGTCAGGTGGTTCCACTGTCTAAGTCCACAAAGGAAGTGAGACGGAACAGGGGTTATGCTAAAGGTGAGTTGGTTTTCCAGGTTGAAGCTCCTCCTCTTGGCTACAGCACGTACATTATCTCTATGCTTCAGGATGAGCCTCAGACGTCCAGCGCCAAACCCACAGCCACTCGCTCCATTCAGAACAAGGTACATGGGACACCACAAGTGGAAACCATCTGTTTAGGTCAAAAGTTTACATACACCTTGCAGAATCTGCAAAATGTAATTATTTTACCAAACGAGGGATCATACAATATACATGTTATTTTTTATTTAGTACTGACCATAATAAGATATTTTACATAAAAGACATTTACATATAGTCCACTAGAGAAAATAATAGTGACTGTATGATTGAGATCCATATTTTCACACTGAGGACAACTGAGGGACTCATATGCAACTACTTCAGAAGGTTCAATACTCGCTGATGCCCCGGAAGGACACGTGATGCATTTAGAGGTGGTGGGGGTGAAAACTTTTTGAATTTGAAGTTCAGGGTAAATTTAAGTTATTTTGTCTTCTGGGGAACATGTAAGTATCTTCTGTAGCTCTAAAGGGCAGTGCTAAATGAAAAAATATGATATTTAGGAAAAATAAGAAAAATGTACACAATCTTCATTGTGTTCAAAAGTATTCACCCCTGGCTCTTAATGCATCGTGTTTTTCTGGAGCATCAGTGAGCATTTGAACCTTCTGTAATAGTTGCATTTGAGTCCCTCAGTTGTCCTCAGTGTGAAAAGATGGATCTCAAAATCATACAGTCTTTACTGGAAAGGGTTCAAATACACAAAAATGGTGAAAAACTGTTTAACTGTTCAGGACAAACTAGGGGCTTGAACAGCTATCACTAAACAAAACAAACAAAAAACCCCACTGTAGATCATTCAGGTAACAACACAGTATTAAGAATCAAGCGTATGTAAACTTTCGAACATGGTTATTTTTATAAATTGAACTATTATTTTCTCTTGTGGACTATATGAAATATCTTATTCAGGTCCGTTCTAAATAAAAAAATTACATGCAGGATTCTTTGATGAATGCAAAGTTCAAAAGAACAGCATTTACATGAAACAGAGATCTTTTGTAGCAATGTAAAAATCTTTATGGTCACTTCAGATCTATTTAATGCATCCTTTCTTATGAAAGGGACCCCAAACTTTTGAATTGTAGTATATTGACCGCCCAGTTCTGTAATTAGCAAGTTTGTACGCCCAAATGGCCTTGTGTGAACTTGACTGGTGGTTTTGCAAAGAGGTTAGCTAAATTAAAACAGATGTCATTTAAATGTTTTCACAAAACTTAAAGGTACAGTACAAGGTTTTTACCTGACAGTAGTGTATCTGTTTATAACTTTTAAGGTGAAAGAGAGAGTAAAAATGGTCATGACATGTCTATTTTTGATTCAAGAAACCAGCTCAACAAACAACTCAAAATCTGCTAGGATTTTACCATATTTAAGATGTTATGTGTGACACTGGATGTACAATAGTCATGCATGTAAAAAATATGTCCTTCAGGTAAGCTTTGTTTAGTTTTGTGTCTCACCAAATTCTTTACTTTTAAACAAGTAGCTTTTTTTTTAGAAATTAATAATAAGAACAAATATGAAAATAAGACATAATCAACTGTGAATATTTGAATGCTCGCCAAAATGGGTGTTTTGACTTAACTTGGCGTAATGTATTGATATAGTTAGTGCCTAACTCTTTTTAAATCAGTATTTTCTTCACTGACACTAATGTATCAATAACTTTAAAGTAGTATTGCACGTTTTGTGATTATTATGCAGTTAAATGCTGCAAAAAATGTGACATTATGTTTATTTTTCATTTTGTTTTGTGATCACAGAATCATAAAAAACTGGAGGTACTGGCTAGTGCTCACTAAACACAAAACTTCACTAAAATTGCATAGTTGGACTATTTTATGTTTCAGTTAGCATAAATAATAAATTTGTTCTTCTGTATGTGTTTTAGTTCTTGAAGGTGACCTTCGACGACACCACAGGTCTGCTGAGCAGCCTGACAAACCTGGAAACAAACCAAACCATTCGACTCACTCAGAACTTCTACTGGTTAGTTTAGGCTGATTCAGAATCAGTCTGTCCCTTCCAATTTCTGTGTATTATAGTATTAATTTTGAGGTTTTTTTTAAATGAGTTTTGGATATGATTGAGTATATGTTATATTAAGGTGAAGATACACGAGGCAACGATTTGAGCATTGTTGCCGAGTGATGTTACTTGGGCACTTTCCTGTTAAGAATGGGCAAAAAAAGTAATTTCCATCTGGATACTTTAGATCGGTCAAGGATCCTGTGTCTCAACTGGTTGCCCATTGACCGCAACATTGCTCAGAAAGTTGCCCTGTGTATCATCATACCTTAGATTATCAGTAAATACAATATGTAGTATGTTAATGATTCTGTAAATTTTGCATGTGAATCTGCATTGACAAATTGGTGACCTTGAACCTTGAAATTGGTGACACAAAACCAGTCATAAGTAGCACAGGTATATTTCTAGCAATAGCCAATAATATATTGTATGGGTCAAAATGATCAATTTTTCTTTTATGCCAAAAATAATTAGGGTAATAAGTAAAGATCATGTTACATGAAGATATTTTGTAAATTTCTTATCATAAATATATCAAAACTTAATTTTTGATTAGTAATATGCATTGCTAAGAACATCATTTGGACAACTTTAAAGGTGATTTTCTCAATATTTTGATGTTTGTTTTTTTTGGGTTTTTTTTTTTGCACCCTCAGATTCTTAAATAGTTGCATCTCGGCAAAATATTGTCCTATCACCTGTACGTTTCTGAAGAGCATTTCTGAAGCTCTTAGTGGGCGGGAGTCGGCCGTCGCCATCTTGAAATCGCGTCACTGCATGTCACTCCCGGATAATCGAAAAACGGGCAAAGAGGCGGGACGTGGGTGGAGCTGGTTGCTGAAACCACGCCCGTCTAGTGCGATGGTGGTGACAGCTGACAGCAATCCACCTGTCACTCAAGTGGCCACGCCCTAAATTATGCAGAACTTTAAGGCTTAATATAATTTAAACGGAGGAGTTATACAAAAATTCACCCCCCTCACAGTTGACATGAAGGGCACAATTAGCTATATAGACCAAAAACACTTTTTGTACCAGGCTGTAAACATATTTTTTTCTGCTGTAAAGTTGGGCATTTTAACATGGGGAGTCTATGGGATTGACTCCCTTTCGGAGCCAGTCTCTAGTGGCCAGTCGATGAATTGCAGTTTAAGTCACTTCCGTGTTGGTTTCAATAGAGAGAGCGGGAGGTTGCCGCTTGGTTTTTCCTTTACTTGTCATGTGTAATGTTTTTTTTGTGCTTTTTGACAATAACAGGTATAATGCAAGTGCTGGGAATATAGAGAGCCCGCAGACGTCAGGAGCTTACATCTTCAGACCAAATTCATCAGACCCCTTTGTCATTAACAAGACTGCTGAAATACAGATAGTTACATTGTCCAACACAGTTCAAGAGGTCACGCAGTGGTTCAGTCCGTGGGTGTCTCAGGTTGTCCGTTTGTATGAGGGCCGCAGGGAACTGGAGCTGGAGTGGACTGTGGGACCCGTGCCTGTTGCGTGAGTCAGCACACATATAAACACATTTCTCTGAAGTAAGGCTTAATAGCTCTTTCTCTGTAACTATCTGCTCTCTTTCTATTTTCAGAGATGGTTTAGGGAAAGAAGTGATCACTCGTTTGGACACTGACATCAAGTCCTCTGACTGTTTCTACACTGATTCCAATGGCAGAGAAGTTTTAGAGCGACGGTGAGAAGATTAAAATAAATAAAAGGGTTGATCTTAATGACATTTTAAAATACATTTCATTTGTAATATGTATTGGTTTTTACTATATTTTTGATCAAATAAATGCAGCCTTGGTGAGTGTAAAAGACTTTTAAAAACATTAAAAAACCTTACGGATTCCAGACTTTTGAACAGTAATGTATCGCAGCTGTTGGAAAAGTAATGTTGTTGTTTTGTCATCATAGGAAAGATTATCGGCCCACGTGGGATTTGAAGCAGACAGAGCCAGTCGCTGGAAACTACTATCCAATCAATTCTCGTGCTTACATCAAGGCAAGTGCCGTTCAGCCAGCCACGTCAGCTCTCTTTGCATCCTGGGTCTACTGTTATTTTGTTTGTATATTTTAGACTCCATTTAATTGTTTTTACATTGACATATTCTCTTACCTTTTTTTGTCTTTTTATATTCCCTTTCTTCATCCTCGCTTTCTGTTGTCACTCAGAGTTTCATGGACAGGCTTGAGCCTAACCTGTCAAGAAATTTAATATTTGTTTGTGCATTTAGGATGACAAGCATCAGCTGACAGTGGTGACCGATCGCTCTCAAGGGGCCAGTAGCCTGTATAACGGCTCGCTGGAAATCATGGTAAAATAAAATTATCTTCCCTTCGCTCTTTCAGTCTCTTTCAGTTCAGTTTAATTTAAAAATGCTTTATTGGCATAACAGAATGTACAGTGTATTTTCAAACATATGTGACATAAACACAGAACAACAAAAACTAAAATAATTAATTAAAAATGAAAAATAAATAAACATAAAAATGGGTGTGACACTGTTCATTATTTATAATATTGAATTATACATTTGTTAAGGGTTTACTTTTTTGTTTTTAGGGCTGACAAACCATTAATTGCGATTAATCACATACAAAATAAAAGTTTGAGTTTGCCTTTGCATAATTTGTTTTTATTTTAAAATAAAATATTTTATTTATAAATATTTGTATTAAATGTTTATACATTTTATGTATAATTAAATTTATGAATATACATTTATGTACATTTTAATTCTTAGTCTTCTTTATGTATGTTAAGTGCCTGATGCTTCAGATGGAAACAATGCATTAGGAGCGGGGGTAAAAACTTTTGAAAAAAAAAAAAATGAAGATGTGTACATTTTTCTTATTTTGCCTAAATATATTTTCTTTTTCATTTAGTACTGCTCTTCAAAAGCTACTGAAGATACTTACGTTTCCCAGAAGACAAACTAAGTTACATTTACCCTGATCTTCCAATTCCAAAAGTTTTCACCCCCAGCTCTAATGCACTGTTTCCTTCTAAAGCATCAGTGAGCATTTGAACCTTCTCTAATAGTTGCGTATAAGTCCCTCGAGTGTATATATATATATATATATATATTATTAATTATGACATGGTCTCTATATGCTAACAGCTAATCAAACTCTCTCTCAGCTGCACAGGAGACTGCTGCATGATGATTTTAGGGGAGTGGGAGAGCCTCTCTCTGAGCCAGGAGTGTTTTCTGATGGTTTAGTTGTCCGAGGGCGTCTGCTGCTGACCCTCACTCCACCAGACACGGCCGCAGATGTCCACAGACCCCTCGCACAGGGTATGGTGCTCCAACCCCTGCTCTCCTTCCAGGACGGCACACCCTCCGCCAACACTAAACTGCAGGTTTGTAGAGGGTTAATGCATGGATGAAGTGAACTGGTTTCTTCCTATGAGCTTGATGACTGAAGAAGTGACTGATCATTCCCTCTTTCCCATAGTTCTCAGGGCTTCAGGCTGATCTGCCCCCTGCTGTTCACCTGTTGACACTGTCTCAGTGGGATAAAGATTTGGTTCTGGTTAGGCTAGAACATCAGTTCGAGGCAAAAGAGAGCAAAACATACTCGCAGCCCGTTACAGTGAACTTACAGGTAACACACACACTTACCATTCCCACTTACACAATAAGTAAACCCTGCTGCAATCATACGCTAACTGGTGTTGCATATAAATTCTCTCAACAAACATCCAAAATAATTGTCCTTAATAAGTATTATAGGATTCAAAATGGATATAAACTCACATTTTCCAGAAATAGTCAGAATTGCAAGATAAAAAAAAATGACTTTTTTTCTTATAAATGCAAGTTTATAACTCACAATTCAGACTTTTTCTCGCAATTGCAAGTTTATATCTCGCAGTTTTCACTTTTTCATGCAATTCAGATTTTTTTTTTTAATGCAGTTCTCACAAATGCTAATTTGTATCTTGCAATTCTGACTTTCTCTCAATTCTGTTTGTTCTCACACAATCCTGACTTTTGTAGAATTGCGAGATATAAAAACTCAGAATTGCGCATTTATCTCACAAATCTGACTTAACTCACAATTGCTTGCAATTCTAAGAAAAAAGTCACTATTTCAAGTAACAATCTCACAATTTTGAGGGGGAAAAAAAAGTCAGAATTGCAGGTTTATATCTCATTTCTGAGAAAAAAAAATAAAAAATAAAGTCAGAATTGTGAGACAAAAGGTCAGTTACCTTTTCAAATTTTAATTCAGTGGCAGAAATGGGCTTTCATACCAAATACAGCATCCACAAAGGGATAAAAAAAAAAACAAACCTTAATATTCATTATCGTTTAAAAGCACTTAAAGCAGCCCATTCAAGTAAATTTTGAGTGCCTTACTGCTTTTAGTATGTAAGTAAAACCAGTGATGAATTATTTTAACATTACTACATTTTTTGCGTGTGCAGAAGCTGTTTTCTACTCTCAAGGTGCTTGGAGCATCTGAGATGAGTCTAGGGGCAAATCAGTGGAAAGAGGACATGAACCGCCTGCAGTGGAACACAGGTAACAATTGTTGATTTTTCTAATTTTTCAACAAATTAGCTTTCAGATATAAAATGTTTGACGTGTTTGTCTTTCAGAAAAGACATCCAAGCCCCTTCCTCTCAGTGCCAAAGACCCCACGCCATGGGAAGTGACACTAAACCCAATGGAGATCCGCACCTTCTTGTTGCGGGTCCAACAGCTGTAAAACTAAAAATCTACAGATCGCTGTGTGACCCAAACAGAGTGTAGCATTGGAATATCCAAACCTGGCACTGATTCATTAAAAGCTGAACTACATTGGAAGAGCCAGTTAGAACTGGTTCTAGTGTCCAAAAATCTTTTTTAATTTTTGAAACTGGATATGGGTTTTCTTTACACATTACTGTGCCACATAAAGATGTACATGATCTACAAAAACTTCACGTTTTTATTTCTTCTGCATTTATCTCATGGGCTCTACTTTGGCTAGCTTCTGGCCAAATAGGCATTTTGTATTTCTTCATCCATGCTGTAGACACAGACCTCCTGATCTAACTCATTTGTGCAATAATTTGACTATTTCTACTGTGCCTTTCATATGAAAATTACACATTTTTAATGAATGAACTGTGGAATAAATTTAATGACCAGTAATAAACTCTTTTTAAATGATGTGTCATTCACTTAATATTTATTTTCCAGGCAAAAATAAAATATTTAGAAAGTAAAACTATTTCAAAGAATAAAAATTTTCCCCATCGCCAGAAAAATTTAACTTGCATTGCACAACTCAAATTAACGCAAACCTAACTTTAGCTGTGAATATATAGACAGATGTGATGTAAATGCGGTAGTGAGAAAACCAATTAATCCATCTTTTCCTCTGGTTCTTGCTCTAATTCATGCGAATAACAGCATCTGTCTCCATGTGTACATGTTCCCTAAAAAAGACAAAAATACAAAAGCTTTTTTAGATAAAATAGCTGTTGTGATTTAATATGTATGAATTATTTTTTGAACATTTTATTGTTAATTAAGAGCACTTCTCACAAATAAACCTAATTAATGAATCATCACATTTTCTGGAATAAAACTTGGACAATTCTTGAGGGTTGAAAGAAATTGTTTCCTTCTAAATTCAAATTCTCAACTACTGACTAGTTTGGTAACAGCAACTAATCAAGCAACTGTGTTTAAGTGATACTAAAAATACTATGCATATTGTAGTCAAAAGGGCGTACCTTTCGAAACCTCTTACAGGGGAAGCTTTTGAGTTGAGAAGAGTCTGTGATCTGTTTCTTTCTTTTACCCTGAAACTGTTTTCTTCTGTCCCCCAGCTCAGAGGAGATTCCTCCACTAAATACAAGAAAAGATGATTTACACTTAAAATCAGTTGAAATATTTTGTCACAATTTAACAAAAGAGCATTAGCAGTGTGACCCACCCAGCTTTGGCACGTGCTTTGGGTCCCCAGTTGGCCTGTGGGTTTTCCTGGAAGCGTGTGAGGTGGCGTTTTCGTGACTGAGGGTTTGCGTCTTCTCTGATTTCAAAGCAGGCTTGAAGACTAAATGAGAGAATATGAAGATTAACAGTAATAAAGTTGTATATTTATTAAACAAACTAAATTAAACTGCAAGTAAAGTAATCTAAAAGGTACAGAAACACAACAGAGGTTTTTAATGTAAAATAGCCATTATATGAATTAAATATAAGGTATTTGATCCTTACGTTGGCTCTGTGGAGAGAATGTGGTGAGCAGGACTGGTTTCTGATAACCGCTCTCTCTTCACAGGGTTGGACTTTTCCTGAAAAATAAGCAAACATTAGAAAATGAGGCGGCGCCCTCATGAGATCATTTTTGGTAGGATCTTAAAGGATAAGTTCACTTCCAAAATAAACATTTCCTGATAATTTATTCACGCCTGTCATCCAAGATGTTCATGTCTTTCCTTCTTCAGTCAAAAAAAAAATCTTATCTAGCGAAACAATTGGTCATTTTCCTAAAAAAAAAAAATATATATATACACTTTTACGTACGTTACGTAAGGCGGAAAACGCGGACGGAATTGCGGAATCCAGTCGTAAAAACGGAATTTACTGAATAACGCGGAATGTCACAGAATTTGTCAAAGTTTTAATGAATTAATCAAAAGCAGATCATTACACTCAAATCAAACCGCAATACGGACTAGTATCTGTTAATATTACGCCACAAAAATACAATTTAAATGTGAATCCTGCATGTTCTGCGTGTCTCTGTTTTAATGAATGGAGCAGACGAGCGGTTTTCTTTAATACACAAACTGAAGCGCCCGTGACGCTCGCGGTGATTTCAGCATTTGACCGTTCCAAAACTACCGTCATATCAGAAATGTAAAGGTAGACACGGCAACCCGTCAAAATAAAAGTCCGATTTAACTTGAAGACATTGTGCCAGAAATATATTACTACTATTACTACTACTACTAAAAAAATGAAACAAACATTATTTTTAGGGTATAATCACACAACAGTTCTTCCATGTTTTAATTTTAATAGTAAATTCCCCTTTGTTTGCCAAAAAAAGTTTGCTTAATTTTCAGTAATTGAAGGTAAATTTTAAATACATAAACACAGAATTTCTGAGGGTAAAAAGCTTTCATAAGGCTATTTTAAGAATAAACTTGAATAAATTAAGTATGCATTCAAATAATTAGACATGCTAAAACACAGAATTTGATAATAAAAATCAAACATTTCTTAGGGCCCTAAACATGTCATTTTTGTTAAACCTTTATTAAATTGATGTGAAATTGTATACATTTCATGATTTGAATTAACTAGTCATGCTCTATGATTAATACAATTTCATTTACCATAAAAAAGGAGTTGAGAAAAGGCAAAAAGTACCAACCCAGTGTTTACAAAGCAAATGTGCAAAGAAAGTCAAATGCCCTTTACAAAAATAGATTAAACGATGTCAGACAATTTTAAAGTTGGAGGAGAACCCTCCCCTACATTTTTTTTAAACTGAAGTACACAGATGAAGAACTAACCGCACATGACTTTTCCAACGTGATTACACAATGCGCAGAGCTAGACAAGCATTTGTGGTTAAAAAGTATATTTAAAAAGTTTTTCTCAAAAATTTCTCAAAAGAAAGAAATGAAAATCTTGGAAATGAAAAGACATGAAAATCTTAGAGGTGAGTAAATGATCAAAATTTTTTATTCTGGAAGTGAACTAATCCTTTAAAAGTGTATGGTGGTCACTCACCCAGCAGCGAATGATATCCCATAACACCCCAGCAGGAGCGTCAGTCTTCACTGCATTCTTACAGGCGTGAGAGAGAGACACTCTGTACCCAGCATGCAGGAGAGCTGACCTACACAACAGAAACGAAGTGAGGACATTCTCTATTTAATGTTTACTGGCCCAAAATGAACTATCCCTGTAACTAATTTTGAATGGTAGAATATTTGATTAATTACTCACCCTCATGTCTTTCCAAACTCCTAAGACCTTTGTTCATCTTTGGAACACAAATTAAGATTTTTTATGAACTCCGAGAGCTTTCCAAACTGGAAACGGTTACGAAGATGAACAAAGCTCTTATGGGTTCGGAACGATATAATGGTGAGTAATTAATGACAGAATTTTCATTTTGGGTGAACTATACCTATAATACATGTTGAATATGTTATATTGTGTTTACCTGAACTGCAGCATGGGCGGGGTGTTGCAGTGAACTGTGCTGCTCAAATGATCTAAAACATAATACAGAGGAACATCCTGCAGCTCCTAAAACACAAAATTCATTTTTTAGCACTCATTCTGCATTCAGAGAACTGCCTGGAGACATTTAACTGTTATAATCATGTTGATGATTCTTACTACAAGTCCTTTATTAATGACTGACCTCGGTCACCATGCTAAGCACCCCTTCGATCCGCTTCAACGTTCTAAAGCGCGTGGGATTCCCAGAAACGGCACCTAGAACCTTCTGAACGAACGCATTGTCATGAATAGGCTCTGCCCAGATGGGACCGCCCAACTACAAAAACAGAAACAGGAACAAAGAAATCAAAAGATGAAGAACTGAAAGTTCAGGGTTGAAAAATACTGTAGCATGTTAGCTGCTTTTATACAGTAATGCAACATCAAAGGGATGTTTTATTTTTTATAATACACATAGGAGAAGATATTGACAGTTCAGACCTGGTGCCTCTGCCCACAGTGTTCACAGTTAGGTCCTACAGGTGGTCCAGTGGCTGCTGAATACTTCGTACTATGACAAACATATAAATATACACTTACTGTAACATAATGCTACTGATAGTACAGAAACATTGAGGAAAAGTGAAAAGATTAATCATGGAGGTAGAAATACTCACTGTTTGCCTTGGCTCATCTTCTTTCCCATCCTCTGCAGATGAAACGCACCACAGCCGACACAGTTATACAGCAGCGCCTGCTTACTGTGAAACAGACAAATGGTTTTGCCATCACAGGAATAAATAACATTTTGAAATATGTGACCCTGGACCACAAAACCAGTTTTAAGTAGCATGGGTATATTTGTAGCAATAGCCAAAAATGCATTGTATTGATCAAAATTATCGATTTTTCTTTTATGCCGAAAATCATTAGGATATTAAGTAAAGATCATGTTCCATGAAGATATTTTGTAAATGTCCTACTATAAATACATTAAAACTTAATTTTTGATTAGTAATATGCATTGCTAAGAACTTCATATGGACAACTATAAAGGTGATTTTCGCACTATTTTGATTTGTTTGCATCCTCAGATTCCAGATTTTTAAATAGTTTTATCTTGGCTAAATATTGTCTTATCCAAACTAGACGCCGCGTATATCTCAATTTCCAAAAATTGACCCTTATGACTGGTTTTGTGGTCCAGGGTCACATATATGGATGATTATTTTATCTCTATATAGACAGGAAGCATAAACTGTGTTTTACCTTGCACAGTTTTTGACCACAGCCTGGCCTGTTTTGACTCTGACGAACACACGGATGTAGAAATCCACACTCACGCTCAAGAGAGGTTCAATGTAGCGCTGATACACGGCTGCTCTCTGATCTAAACTGTGCAGAATTATACGCAGAGCCTAGAATAAAAAGAATGAGAATGTGATAAAGACATACAATTAAGAGTTTCCTTCGTTCTACCCATACACAAACAGTACAGCAGCAGTGAGCCAATCTTACCATCTCATGACAGTATTTGGATTTGATGGACACAGAGCCATACTTGCTGTAGCATGTCTCTCCGCTATTTCCAGCCATTACGGCCATGTCTGTACACGTGATGCAAAGCAACCCTGACAATGAAAGAGCAAGATGTATACGTGTATATGTGTACAGTATATGTGCTAGATAAATTCAGAATGTGCATGTGAGAACAGTGGCAGACTCACCACCCTCACTGACAGCCTGCACAGCTGAGTCCAGAAACGGAGACGGGCTGCCATAGGGGTCAAGATCAATGACATCATAGCGTTCCTTCCTGCCTCTTGCCTCATACATCACCATACTGGAAAGACATTGTTATATCAGGATTTAGGATGTAACAGAATCAGTGTTGTTATTGTTAACTAAAACTGTAGCAAATCATTTTGGTAATTGCTAAAATAAAAAAGCTGAAATAAAACATAAATATTAGATTTAAAAAAAAAAAAAAAAAAAGCATAAAAAGTTATAAATGAAATACTAAAATACTAAAATTAATCAAATATAAGCTATACAGAAATAAAAAGACTAAAAAGATGAAAACTGAAAATATAAAAAAGTTAATTGAAATAATAAATAAATTA
>JAHKKF010498029.1:0-13081 GCA_019740295.1 Labeo calbasu | reverse complement strand
TGTGAAATATTGGGGCATGTTGTCACAAAGTGTTCAACTGTATTTTTCCCCCTGGTTAATAATGACTGAAACATTCAATAGCTTTTTAAGTGCCAAGACCAAGTAAAATAAGAGAAGTGTGACAAATAGCCCCAGTCTCAACTAAAAAAGTCTCTTAAGACTTAAATTTGTTTGCTTTCTATTTAACAGATACATGAATGCAGCTAAAATCGGAGATGATGTCCTGATCACTGCACAGGTTTTAAAACAAGGACGGACTTTGGCATTTGCAACAGTAGATCTCATCAACAAGGCGAACGGAAAACTCATTGCTCAGGGAAGACACACCAAACATCTCGGCAGCTGATTATGTACATGATGTTATTTATATAATAAAGTCCAGCATAAAAATGTTTGCACTGTGTTAGGATATGTTCAGCAGTGTTTATTTCAAAAGAATTATTCAAACAACGGGTACATCAAAATAAAAACAAAGACCCACCTTCCCCTTCAGCGTGAACTTAGAATTTCAAAAAGGGGGGGAAAAAAAGTAAAGATTTTATGCCATAAGAACAGACAAAGATGGCTTACAGATACCAAGTCCCAAGCACTGCAATATTTCGTACTTTCAGAACAGGGTGGTCTAGAAAAGAAAAACAAATCCGTAATGATCCATTTCAAGTTTCGCTACGAAATTTCTCATTAGGTACATATGCTTGAACATCAGTCTCCCATCACATACCCACCACCATTGATTACATCTGGTATCAGTAGCTCGTATGTATATATAGTGCATGAGTTGCTCGATTGGTGACAATTACCATCCCAAGCAAAAAACAGCATCAGAATTCCTCCAACAGACAGTTTATGTCAACCATCTTAGGTATACATCACACACACCGCACCTCCGTCCCCATCGGGCACCACTCCTCCAGAAATGATAAAGCAAACAAGGTTTGTCATATTATAGGCAAGGAATGACACTCAAATTAAAATGTCCAGCAAAAACTAAGGCAGTAACTGAATGAGAAGCAATGCCTACACCAAATGAGTTAACAAGTATTGTTCACCTTGTAATAGAAGCCTTTTGAGGAAGACTACCCAGGCTCTTTTGTCCTCTGTCACTGATTGTCATTACTCTACTCAATATAACAGGCTTGTTAACTATCCCTCATGACAGTGATGTTAAAGTCAGTCCAACACACGAGGACCACATGTGAGAGACCTCTGTCATCGGTTTCCTTTTTTTTTTTTTAGTTTTTTGTTTTGTTTTGTTTCCTTAACGTATAGAGTTCCTTCGGTGACTGGTATTGTTGACGGTGCAGCTCCAAGAGAACAACCACTCAAAATCAATGTTCATGCAGGTTCAAAAAAAAAACTGATCAGAGAGAAGGGAGATGGGATGAGCCAAAACAAGACTGGTGGTTGAGGGAGGGAGTTAAAACGAAACAAAAAAAGGAGCTAAATTAAATCTCACGATGAAAATGAGTGGTTAACAAAAAGGAGAGTTCCAAGCACAAGTTCATATCTATTCAACTGAGGGATGTGTAGATAAGGACAACTTGCTTCGAGGCCTCGAGGGGTGTCTTCCGTGCGATTCTCCTAGTCAGGCATGTATGGACGGAGGTGGTCCTCGATGTCTCCGACCCCCCAGCAGGTGAGCTGGTCCTGCGGCAGGTAGAGACAGAGGCTGCACAACTTGAAAACTGTGAGCTTGGTTTTTGGAGTCTGTGGAAGAAAGAGGAGACCATTATTAGGCTATTTCCATAGGGATAGTTCACCCAAAAATTTTAATTCTGTCAGTAATTACGCATCCTCATGTCGTTCCAAACCCGTAAGACCTTCGTTCATCTTCTAAACACAAAATTAAGATATTTTTGATTAAATCCGAGAGCTTTCTAACCCTGCATAGACTGCAATGCAACTAAGGCTCCAAAAAGGTCTTACGGGTTTGGACCGACATGAGGGCGAGTAATTAATGACAGAATTTTAATTTTTAGGTGAACTATCCCTTTAAATACTACATTATACAGTAAATATTAAGGTACTATAAGGTGTATATTTATTAGTAATTCATCAAAATTACAATTTTGGTCAACAGTTTACATCCCCCTTTCAGAACCTGCAAAATGTTAATTTTACCAAAATAAGAGGGATCATACAAAATGCATGTTATCGTTTATTTAGTACTGACCTGAATAAAATTTCACATAAAGATGTTTACATAGTCAACCAGAAAAAATTATAGTTACATATAGTTACATTACAACAATAGTTTACATCCCCTTGATTCCTAATACTGTGTTGTTACCTGAATGATCCACAGCTCTTTTTTTTTTTTTAAAGTGATAGTTGTTCATGAGTCCCTTGTTTGTCCTGAAGAGTTAAACTGCCTGCTGTTCTTCAGAAAAATCCTTCAGGTTCCATTTTTATTTTATTTTTTTTATTTTTTAATTTAGTACTGCCCTTCAGAGGCAACAGAAGATAGTTACATGTTTCCCAGAAGACAAAGTAAGTTACAAGTCCCTCAGTTGTCCTCAGTGTGACAAGATGGATCTCAAAATCATACAGTCATTGCTTCAAATACACAAAATGCTGAAAAACCAAAGAATTTGTGGGACCTGAAGGATTTTTTTCTGAAAAACAGCAGGCAGTTTAACTTTTCAGGACAAACCAGGGACTCGTGAACAACTATCACTAAACAAAAAAAACAGCTGTGGGTCATTCAGGTAACAACACAGTATTAAGAATCAAGCATATGTAAACTTTTGAACAGGGTTACTTTTATAAATTCAACTATTATTTTGTCCTTGTGGACTCTATGTAAACATCTTTTATGTGAAATATCTTATTCAGGTCAGAACTAAATAAACAGTAACATGCATTTAGCATGATCCATCTTATTTCGGTAAAAAAAATTAACATTTTGCAGATTGTGAAAGGGGGATGTAAAATTTTGACCTCAACTGTACTTTGATTTGCTAAAGATTACATTTAACAATGTTATTGAAGTTAATCTTTTGTTGGATAAAAATTGTTAGATAAATATAAAACACTGATACAAAAACAAAAACTTAAATCCCCGCTTTACTTTCAGGACATCCTTAATTATAATCATGGATCTTTATACTTCATGTTTTATCAAACCAACCTGTAAGTGCTGTCTGTCCACAAAGAGAAAGACAGACTGATTGGGGTTGTTCATAACCATCCCAGCCTTGTCCTTCCGACCAACAGCATGCAAAAACTGCTTTTCATAGTCTCCATGATGAAACTCGAACTTGGCCTGTTAACATTCAGAAACTAATGTAACTACATTAAATTTGTAAATGGATTTCTATACATCATTCACACCCACTGAGCAAATGGTACATGTTGAATACTTGGTGCAAAAGGATTAGTTCACATCCATGTACCAACCCCAATGTCATCCAAGATATTAATGTCTTTCTTTCTACAGTCAAAAAGAAATCATTGCAGGATTTTTCTCCATATAGTGGGGACCAGCAGGTTGAAGGTCCAAACTGCAGTTTCAGCGCAGCTTCAAAAGAGCTCTACATGATCCCAGCCGAGGAATAAGGGTCTTATCTAGCTAAACAATCAGTTATTTTCAAAAAATAAAAAATAAGCATATATTTTTTTAATCACGTGTGTCCGTGACTTCTCATTTTCTCCTCCAACTTCAAAATTATTCAACGTTGTTTTACCTTTCTTTACGCATTTGCTTTGTAAACACTTGGTCAGTACTTCCGCCTGCGTCACGCGTGATCTTAAGTCAAGCTAGTGCAAGAAGAGCATTTTGTGATTTTTTTGTTTGTTTTTTTAGAAAATGACCAATTGTTTTGCTAGGTAAGACCCTTATGCCTCAGTTGGGATAATGTTGAGACCTTCAACCCGTTGATCCCCACTAAAGTCTATATGGGGAAAAATCCTGGAATGTTTTCCTCAAAAACCTTCATTTCCTTTCAACTGAAGAAAGACAGACATGAACATCTTGACGGCATGGGGGTGACATGGGGGTGAGTAACTTATCAGGAAATGTTTATTCTGAAAGTGAAGTAATCCTTAAGTACGAGAAATAAGCAGCAAGCACCACTTTTTTTTTTTTGGCAGAAGTTACATATACATACCTGAACAGGCCTGAATGGTTCATGTTCAGCCCCTTTCCATCTGGAGAACAGGAGACAGACAATCTTCTCAATATCATTGCGGGGCCAAAGGATAAAGTCCATCTCCTGGGTACAACCTATCACATCCTGTACAGATTTGGAAACATCAGTGAGACACGAAATAGCAAGTGACCTTGAACGACATGACACACCATTATGGTTGCAATACAGCTGACAGCAGCGAAATCTTCAACTGACAGTTTCAAAAGCAAACCGCGTTGTGTGCCAACACTTACTCTACGCATCGACTGGTAACGAGGCGCGTGTAACTGCACCACATCTTTCTGGAGAAGTTCTAAAGAACTCTCTAAGGAGTAGCTCGAATCCTTCACGCCTTTAAGGATATTTTCCTCATAGTTGTTGGTCATCACAGGTACCACCTCAGCTACTTCGAAGAGTGCAGACTTCTTTTTCTATAAGAGGTGGGATAAAGGCATATTAGTGCAATCACAGGCAAACGGTCAATTCCCAAATCAGTTTGATACAGATACTCAACGTACCTTTTCCTTAAATACAAAGGCAATGTAGATCTTGAAGTCGAACTGATCGGCCAAAGATTCTCGTTTCTTCCGTAGCTGGGCACGGAGTCGGTTTCTTGTTTGATTCCGGCGAGAATTTGGGTCTCCCATTGTTACGGACAGTACTATTTTCCTTAAGCAGACTTTTTTTTTTATTATTTTTCGCTTTTATTTTCTTGACTGTAGACTATGTGGTTTTCAAACTCTTTTAAAAACTAAACAAGCTATAACCAAGCACTACCTGCAGCACATACTAATTTGAATTAAAGAACAAAGTTAGCGAAATCAAATCAAGTCATTTTTAATCAATATTGGTAGTGCACTTGGGCCAAGTAAGTTCGCACTTGTCTAAGTTTTGATGTGTTACACCATTTTTAAAACAAACAACCAAGCCAAGGCTAAGTGTAAACTAAAAGAAACCACTCATATAACACGACCTGATCAATTAGTATTTGTTTTTATATGAGCAACTGTGTTGTATCACTGAATAAAGGACAGAAAACACAAATGCCTGCTACATTGAAAGCCCATACCGACAGTTTTGTGTTTGCGTCCGTGTGCGTGAGGGGACAGATCCCTGTCTTTAGATAAATAAATCTTGTTTAAAGTTATCTAAAAAGCTGACCAAGAGATTTGACTTTGGAAAGTCTCTTCCAGGATTGACTCTTGCTTGTATCCATGTCTTTGAATAAACGGTCTCATAAAAGCACATCTGAATGACAGGTGAGAAAGACAACCATGGCAGAGAAATGCAGATGCCATGAGATCTTGGCACGGAGTAAGAACACAGAGTTTGCGGGACATCTTGGGATTTAAGGGCATAAAATGGGCCCACGAGTTCTCCTGCCACGGTTGAGTTTCATTGTGAGGCTTTTATTTTGTGGCTGGCTAGCAAACTAATGCTAGCTACGCTGAATTCACACACGCCACCGACTAATAACCTGGTTGTGAAGGGAACTACATCTCTTTTTTATCCAGTATGAGATCTACGAGAGCATCCAAAGCTAGTATTCATCAATAAACCGACTGTTACATTTTGTGTTTTGCCTGCTTTCTGTTTGTTATCGCGATGCTAGCAGAGACTGGCTTCGATGCGTGGCTGGCTAACTGGCTAACTATTGTTTCTCGTCATTTTCTCGAGTTGTCTTCCAAGCCCGTTGCGAGCCGAGCAAGTACTGCAAAACAATCCTAACACGACTTAACACACCGAGCGCAGTGCAAAAGACCCCGCTCCGGATGGAATCGATCCCCGGCGGAGGTTTAGCTTGATGGTCTCCCGTTTGTTTTCGAGCTTTTCCACAGTCGTCACACACCCGTATATGCCATGTCAAGATAAACTGACAAACCGACCGAAGTCCTCCGTTCTCTCAGGTAACAGACGGCGGGATCTGCATCGCGGTGGACCCATAATGATGGAAGGAAAGGGTGAAATGTCTTTCGAGCGGTTCTTTCGACTGTTTCGGACCTTTGATCTGCGTTTGTCTGGAAAATAACAAGCACTCCTCGCTGAACAAACAACTCAAAATGGCCGATGCGCGTCACGCAGCTGTGCACATGTGACGGAGGAGGAGCGAGCTGCTGTCAGCTGGATTTATGTAGGGCAGTGTTGTGACACGTTTTGTTTAAACGTCTTTTCTTTTTGCACAGCATGTCTCGAACTTTTATACAACACTCCTTTGTTTATAAAACAAAGATTTTTTTTGACTCACTGATTTTGTTCTATTGTGAAAACTCACTTATTTGTCTGTTACAAATCAGTTATTATTACATACGATTAAACTGTGCAAAATTAATATCTAGTGCAAGTAGTAAAATTAATGTCTACTGTACCACTACCTGAGAAAAAAACGTAGGTGCTGTCAGTTGTCATATGGATTAAATTATTAATAAGTATTTAAAGTGTCAAAACTTGGAGGATAGACAAGTTAATTCAGTGTAGATACGGACATAATAAATTTCTCAATTAATTCAATACAACATATTGTCATTCGACTATACTGTAATAAATAGTTAACATCATATACACATAATACTCAAAATACACATTATTAATTTGTACGTATACTACCAGTCAAAAGTGTTTGAACAGTAAGAGTTTTAGTATTTTTTAAAGAAGTACCTTCTGCTCACCAAGCCTGCATTTATTTGATCCAAAATACAGCAAAAACAGTAAAATTTGGAAATATTTAAACTATTTAAAATAACTGTTTTCTATTAGAATATATTTTAAAACATAATTTATTCCTGTGATTTCAAAGCAGAATTTCTAGCATCATTACTCTAGTCACATGATCCTTCAGAAATCATTCTAATATTCTGATTTGCTGTTAAAAACATTTATTATTATTATGTTGAAAACAGCTGAGTATATTTTTTCAGGTTTCTCTGATGAATAGAAAGTTCAAAAGAACAGCATCTGAAATAGTTTTGTAACATTATAAATGCCATTATCATCATTTTTGATCACTTCCCAAATAAATAAATATACTGACTCTAAACTTTTGAACTGTATAGTGTATAATGTTACAACAGCTATTTATTTTAGATAAATGCTGATATTTGGATCTTTCTATAAATCAAAGAATCCTGAAAAAAAGCACTCAGCTGTTTTAAATATTGATGATGATGATAATAATAATAAATGTGTCTTGAACAGCAAATCAGAATATTAGAATGGTTTCTGAAGGATCATGTGACACTGAAGACTGGAGTAATGATGCTGAAAATTTAGCTTTGATCACAGGAATAAATTACATTTTAAACTATATTCAAATAGAAATTGCAGTTGTTTAAAATAGTAAAAAATATTTTACAATATTACTGCTTTTGCTGTATTCTGAATCTAATAAAATGCAGGCTTGGTGAACTGAAAAGAATTCTCTAACAAACACTAGAAATCTTTCTGTTCAAAAACTGGTAGTGTAGAACTTATTTTGAACACACACAATATTTTGTGAAGTGGATGGAAATTATAATATTCTAATAGTGAAATAAAATATCCCTTGAATGATGGTGGGCTGTTTGTTTATGTCAGTCTCTGTATCCGCGGGAAATGTGGAGTCACGTGACGCTACAAAGGCAGTACTTAAGCCAGTGGCGCGATCTTCACACACAAGCTGTTTTGCTCTCGTGAGTTTTTCAGAGTCGTGTGTGGTTATCGTGCAATTTTTGTGAGTATCATCAGCATTAACTTGTTTGATTTGTGTTGGTTTTTGATTAGTTAAGTTACGTGAGGCTTTCTATTAATTTTTAAGAAACGGCAACGTGCTTTTAAAAGTAGAGTTTGTGCAAGTGTCGCTCGATTCATTCAACGTGTTTGGACGCAAACAGCGGCCTACTCCGCTTTTTATAGTCATCTGTTTTTTTTTTTTAGTAATACATGTATGGAGTTGGTATCTTTTTTTTAAAAAAAAAAATATGTAGTAGGCGGACTAATGGTTGTTGCTAATCCACATTCCTGTTTTAATGTCTGTTAGTGTTATCAACTGTTTATTTTCTAAGAATTCAGTCACCTAATATATGAAGCTTTAGCTGCTATGTAACGTGCTGTAATTTAATCTAAGATATCTTGGTAATTTATAGATAATGTGTTTTTTTTTTTTTTTTTTTTTTTTTTTTTTTTTTTGCTATGCTTAAAAACCATTAACCTTAACTTTTTTTTGTTTCCGTTAAGAAAACTATAGAACCTGTTGAATCTATTATTTGGTAATGAGGATCATGAAAGTAAGTTCTTGTTGGCAGGAATTAGTCCAGGAGGCTAGCAAGTTTAAGACTAGCATTTTCAGGAAATTCTTTCTAAGCCAGAGTAACTGGAGCACAACATGACCTTTTAAACAAATGAAACTTAATTACTGAATTCTGTTTTAGGTGAAAACATGAGTGCCATCAGGAGACCTAAGCATGCAGAGAATCCCTCTGAAAACATCAAGGTATGTGAGAATGTCTCTGCTCTGTTTAGTAGACTTATTTAATTCAGTTGCTACTAGATGTAAGAACAACTGCTGATCCAGTGTCATGTTAGGTGATTTAATTAGTGAGTATTTCAAAGAAACTGATTAACGGCTCCTTAACTCCCTATGAGTGGTTTTAAGAGTGGCCCATAGTTATTTATTGGTTATTGTCAAAAAGGGAATAAGTGATGAAACAAAGCTCAACACATGTTTTTAACTTGATCAGATTTCTCGTTTAGGACAAACTGAACTCCGACCTTGTTCTGTTTTTAAATTAATCATTGCCAATGTGTTAATCCAGTAACTGTGCATCCGTCTGCCACTGTATTGTTTGAGTGAAAACATTAACCAACTCCAAACTTGCAGTTGGTCATAAGGAGACTTCTGTGGTGAGTTCCCACGGTAATTACAGGTTAAAGAATGTTGCAGTAAGATAATAATGCTAGCGGTCCAATCGCTGCCCGTGGGAATCAGAGGTGTTTACAGCATGCAGCTGATGTGCGGCCTGCCCCTTTCCCACGCTTGTTAGAACGGCCGATACGCAGAGTTGCTCCGATACCTTGCTTGTTGCCATCTCGCACTGACAAGTGTAAGAGGAGAAGAATGACTGTTGAGGCAGGTGAATGGAGCCTGTTACTGTGTGCTTGGATAGAGTTGCTTAACTTTGGTTCTCACCGAAATGAGCCTTTATTCTCGGTGTTTTGTTTTTAAGTTGATGACACCTGAGGACCCTGAGATTAAATCTTTAACATTCTTTTCTCAGAAATTCTTTGTAGCGCCAACATCTGGAGCAGGATCAGGGAGGAGGACGCTGCAGGTCCTTCAGCCGTCTGCTGTCAATAAGAACCTTGGTCGTATCATTGAGGTACATGGCGGTGATGTTACAGAGTTTAGACTGTTTAGTTGGGGAGAGAGAGAGACTTAAAGCCAATCTCTCCCTGTTTAGAATGGCAAAGCGGTTCCTAAAAGGAAGATGTGGAGCACCGAACAGGTGAAGGGCTCGAAGAGGGTCAAAGCAGAGGTGGCTATAAAATCCACGAGTCCAGAAAATGAAAACCAGCCTGAGGGGGTCACGCAAGAGGCCTATGAGCTCATGATCAAAGGTAAATGACCCCCTGCTTCGTTCAGGGAAGATAATTGGATTATTTTCTTTCATGTCGAAGCTGTGCCTGTTAATGCTGCCATGCAGTTAAATTGTTTAGTGTTTGCAGTCTAATAGTGATGGACGGTTCATGTAACTTGGTATTGAGTGTGCTGATTTTGTTTCTGTTCAGAAACTCCTGGCTCCTCCTACTGGAAGGAGGTGGCAGAAGAGAGGCGCAAAGCCCTGTTTACGGTTCTCCAAGAGAATGAAAAGGTGAGTTAATCAATAGGTGATGATGATTAGCCATTCCACTTCTCTTTGTATGGGGCTGATGGTTCAGTTTTCATTCTTAATATCTTAAGACTTAATCACTGTGTTCTTCCTTAATTGTTTGATTAGATGTGTGGTGGCTGTGCTCATTTGTTTCTTAACTTTCAAAATTAGTTGCACAAAGACATTGAAGCCAAAGATGAACAGATTGCTCAGCTGAAGAGTGAAAATGAAGAGCTACAGGAGCTGGCACAGCACGTACAACACATGGCTGACATGATTGAGGTAAGTGCTCCGTGTATGTATTTTATTTATTTATTTATTTTTTTTTTTTTGAATCCAAATACGACTGCTTATGGGGTTCGTACAAAGGTGCTGTGAGTACTTTAATTTGAGTTTTTGAAGTTTAAGGCCTGGTGAACGCTTCAAAATGGCAATATTCCTGAAGAGGTGCTTGAATTATTGAAAGACAATGTATCTATAAAATAAGTGTTTAATTTAGTCAAGCACATCTCTTCATGCAAAGTTCACGCAAACTTTTTTTTTTTTTTTTTGCTTCTCAGATAATGTCAGAAAACGACTGAGCTAAGCAAGTAGCAGTACTGACAGTGTCGTGTAAACATGGCTAAAGATGAACCGAATCAATTAAGTAGTTTATGCTGGAACCGCTCCGATTGATTCAAACTTGTGCCTTCGATCATTTCAAGCAATTCGCTAGCAAAACCAGATCAAATTAAAACCATTTATTTTCAAATTTTAGCCTTGCTTGTAATGGTTTTAAAAGCACGTAACCAGTGAAAACTGAGCTTTTGGAAACTATGAATCTGTTAAACTATTGTCACAAAATGATCCACTGTTTCAAAGCACTCCAATCAGATTACAAATCGCTTGTTATAAAATGGATTGTTCCGGTCCTTGATTCTGATTGGTTGAACTGTGTTCGAAGCTGTTGTAAATTACTCTACAAACGTACACCTTTGTTTGCGTTGTTTGGCTGAAGAACGTTTTTATTATCATTAAACTTTTTGCTCTGTTTTGTAAAACCTTACTGTGTATTTGGAGTGTTTTATGAAAGCAATGAGCCACGTGAAACTGTGGATTTATTTATTTAAAAACGGCTAAGGGGGTTTTAGGCACTCAATGCCCAACAACACCCCTTAGCCGTTTTGCTGTAAACCACGGATTCTTGCGGTTTATTGCTTTATTTCAGATTGACACTTCAAATCGAGTATTGTGAGTTATTTGATTTGGGTTGCAACTTTGCGTATCGTGAATCATCTGATTTAGGTCGGAACAGTTTTGTGAATCACTTCAGTAATTAAATGCTCCAAGTCAAATGATTCGGGATGCGCAAATTGAAGTCAGGTCTACGTCAAATGACTTCGGAGCAGGACTCGAATCATTTGATCTTTAATCATCTGAACTTTGGAGTGGATCACGAATCAAATGATTCAGATCAGGAAGTGTGGGTTAGTGAATTTTCAGATCCGTATTTGGGCTTCAGTAGAAAACAAACCATTAAGGCAGTACAGTTATAAACAAAAGTATGCGCACATGCAAAGAATTTGAAGTGGAAGTTGTTGTTTGACAAGTGAGATCTGTAAAGTCTTTGAAAATCAAAGTAGTGCTTGACAAGTCCTTGAATGTCCTGGAATTTCACTTTAGAGTATCTGTATGAGCCCTGTAGTACTACTGAAAAATCATGATTTCTTGCCTTCACTTCCATACTGCATCTATGGGTATATTTACATGAAAATGTAAAACTACTTAAAATAACCCACCTCAGTCTCCCTAGTTAAGTCTCTGTTTCTTTCAATTCTCTCAGAGATTAACCGGTAAAAGTCCAGACAGTCTAGAGGAGCTGCGTGAGATAGCCTTTGATGCTGAAGACGAGGGGGAAAAACATGAGGATGAGGAAGAACATGAAGAGGAAGATGAAAATCAGGAGGAACAACATGGAGATGAGAGTGAAGATGATGAGAGCCAGGACAATGTTGAACTTTGCACAGAACGGTCACATGACCATGATGTGCCATGTAAGGATGACTCCACAACGGATGAAAGCTGAAATGATGCCTTATGAAAAATACTGAACTGAAAAGAACCATTATGGACCAGTTGTTTGGTTTTATTTGAATGTTTAACATTGCCTTGGATGCACCTTTTAGTTTTAATACTTTTACCCTTGCTGTAAATGAGCTTTTATTTTCAGTACCTGTAGTTAATGTGCATGTTCACTGCCAGTGTACATATGTAAAATTGAATTCATACAACGGAAATAAACTCATATTTTGTACACATCCTTTTTAATTGTTTACCTAACATTTGACCACTCTTGGTGTAAGTGCAGCCCTTCTGCTCATCTTCCTCATGCAAAGCATCACTCTTTGAGCTCTGCTGGCAGCCTAAAACCCCGAGAAGCTCCTGAGCAAAGTTTAAAGGCCATCCGTCCCAGTTCAGGCTCGCCAGTTTCTCCAGACTGGACTGCAGGGTTGTGGAGTCCTTGAGGTGGCAGATGATGGGGATGTTGTGGCAACACAGGATGTTGAGCAGGTAGCAGCTCCAGCACTGTGATTTAATTGAGAGTTTGGTGGTTGGAGATATGAACTCCAGCAGGGTGTCAGGGAGCCCAAGTGCTTGTGCTTTGTCTTGGTTGGCGACGTGGAGGTAACAGATCGTGCTGAGACCCTCTAGGACTTGAATGATGTGGTGGTCTGTAACATCAGGTGTTTTCAGTAGCTCCACCATGCTTGCCATGTACTCGTCTGCTGCTTGAGCTGCATGTTCATAACCACCTGAAAGAGTTTCAGTATTAATTAGGGCAGTATTAATTTTTACAACAATTAAAAAAATAAAAACAAAAATATAGATATTTTAAATGGCAGCTAACCTCTAGAAACAAATCAAATGTTTGAATCCAAATTTACTACCTACCAGTGTAGGGCAAGCCATTTTGACATTTTATTTCCATGCTCTTAGTAATTTAAGTGCCACTATCGCTTTCCATTTAAGTACTTACTCATTTAGGTACTGGTGCTTATTCTTTAGGAGCATGGGTGGTTTTTATTTTATTTTTATTTTTTAAATAGTTACTAGTACTTATTCGATACT
>JAHKKF010498028.1:0-11567 GCA_019740295.1 Labeo calbasu | reverse complement strand
TCAGACTAATGATATCTGAACTGTTCAGAAACAGTGGTCTTTGTTAAACAAGAGTGATACTGTGTGAATATGGGACCATTTTGTTGCAAAAAATATCAGGTACTTGTGTTGCATAACGGATGAATTGTTAGGATTTGTATCACTGCTTTCAACAAACTCAACTGAGAGTACAAGCAACTTTTAGAAGCCAAACAGCGATTTAAACTGTAGAATAATTTCACCTGTTCCATATGCCAGTACATAACTTAACCATAAATAAACCAATTAAAAATAAACAAACATTGGTTTCACTTTTACATGTTGTTTGAACATTAATGTGTGTTGACAGTGTATGTACAAATCTACCCTATAATGATAAAAATCCATGCAGTGGTTTTTAATTAATTTGTAAAAATAATATCCCCTTTTTCACATCGAGCCATTCTCAGATGCCTGTTGGTGTGGTGTCACACCCACAGACACCACTCCTCGCCTTTCCTAATAACGTGCCAGTTAGCACGTTTAGCGCCTAGATGCAGCTAAATACGGCTAAAGTAAACAGGTGATGGATCGTTCTTAAACGTCTCGGCGAGTGATTCGTTCAGTCGCGCATGCGCAACATCCTGTTAGGTTCTGTACCGGAATTAGTTCACCTGTTTTGAGTCTTCGGGTTTTTGGAGTCATTCATTCACCTTACGGGGCTGTCACATGATGAACAAACGACTCAAACCCGAAGACTCAAAAGATGAACTAATCAATTCTCTTTCTGGCTCATACTGCATCGGTTAAGCTTATGGGGCTGTCACGTGATGAACGAACGACTTAAACCCGAAAACCTGTCAGATATGAGGCGAGGTGAGCTAATCATAGACTAAAGACCCAGATAAACAATTAATTAATCTTCTCTGTTTCTTATAGCATTACAGTTTTGTCTTGTTTGTAGTGTAATCAACATTTGTATAAGCAGTAGATGTGTTAGGGAGGTAACACGTAACATTTAAATTATATTTTGCTAAAATGAACGAAATGACTTGAAAAAATATTCGCTCATTTTGCTGAACGAGACTCAAAGGTCTGAGTCTGTAAAATGATCCGAACTTTCCAGGCTTGTCACTGCACACAGAGAAGAGAGGGGCAGGGCAAGCAGATCTCATTAACATTTAAAGCAACCTCGACCAGAACAGGATGATCTTTTGCAGAACTGATTTTGGCAAGGTAAAAATGGTGTTGTTTTACACTACCATTGAGAAAATTTAACCAAAGTATATTATACTTGACTTTTCATTAAGATCCTAGAGTATCATAGCAACTTGTGGAAAATGGGCATCCGATGACCCCTTTAAGGAATATTCTGAGTTCAATACGCTATTCAATACGTTATGCTGAACTGGCAGCAATTGTTGTATAATATTGATTACAACAAAAATGTATTTCTACATTTTCCTAATTTTCTTAAAAAAAAAAGGCAATAATCACTGGCTGCATTCAAAATCACATACTCCCTGTGCAGGTACTTTGCTGGCAGTAGGAGGTTATCTGGATACTTTGCCTACTGTTTTATGAATAGCATAAATCTGGACACTATCTTTTCACATTGTTTTTCATATACTACAAAGTAGCGAAGTATGCATATTCAGATGTAGCCACTGTTTTAATAGTATAGTTACAAGATATAAACTACATGTGTGTTTTCAAATAAAAACAATCACTGACTAACCTTTACTATGTAAATCTATTACTAATTTTTCAAATTTAGTTCATGGCAAACATAAACCCTGATAACCCCTTAAGATTTTTTAAAAGAAAAAATAATGTAACTACACAATTTTTAAGGGCAATTATTATGCAAAATTCACTTTTACATCGTTTGAACATAAATGTGTGTTGGCAGTGTGTGTACACAACCACCCTATAATAATAAAAATCCACCTGCTCATTTTTTTTAATCCCCATAAATCATGAGCAGTGTTTAAGAACAAGCCGTTTGCAGAATCTGCCAAATGTGACTTTTATTGGTTGGGTCATATATTAACAGTGTAGATAGCACTATAGGTACTGTATATTACGCTGATTTCACTTAATACACAGATGTAATATAAACATGCGATTTCTTTCACAGCTGTTTACCTTCACAGACATAACCGACTGTGTTTTTGTAACTTTTGTCTTTTTAACATAAACCTAGGTGTATTTGACAGTTTAAGCGCAATAAGACATGAAAGAGAAGTTAGTTTAGTACTCACATGCCGTGTGGCAACTGCTTTCTGTGCACATGCTTCAGATGTGTGTGCTCAGAAATACGTATATCAGAAGTTTAAACTGATATGGCTTTAAAATGCATGATAATCAAAAACAAACAGATGTTTTTTGACAGAATATCTGAGGAATGAGCTGTAAACACACAGGCCTATTCTGGAAAAGGGGGCGGGGACCTGCAGCTCATTTGCATTTAAAGAGACATGCATGGAAACTGTGTGTTTCTGCTTCCACTCAAAATAGGCATTTTCAGAACGATATAATAAATGATCTGTGGGATATTTTGAGCTGAAACTTCACAGAAACATTCTGGGGACACCTGAGACTTATATTCCATCTCATAAATAGGGGCATAATAGGTGCCCTTTATGCTTCACATTTCAGCTTTAAATACTTCTAAAGTCCCTCATTTTAATCTTGCTTTTTATAAAGAAAACAAGGAACAAGTTGAATATATATATATATATATATATATATATTCAGGTAATCACCTTTGTTACAAATGTTGTTAATTGAGTTTAACTTGTACTGAAAACCTGTTTGAAACAATCATTGTTTTTCTCAGTTGATTAGTATCTCAGAAATTACATATATCACTTTAAAGAAACAAACATATAAAATTAGAACTCATAAAGCAAGATTATTTCAGGACCAGCTGAGCAAGGGTCTCCATGAAATGATAATTACTTCATGTGGAAGAATCACGCATGCATGGAATATTGTTTGATTTAGCATGATAGTTGTCGACCCCTCCTCTTTCCACATTTAGCAAAAGTGCTTCAATGAGTCTTCTGACCCTAAAAAAGCATATTGGATGGATAGAGTGCAGGATCAAAGATCTGGGTCACTGTCCAATCAGGTTTACAGACATCAGACACGGAGAGAGAAAAAAAGCTTATACCAACATATCACAACTCTTCATGACAAGATAAATGAAGCTTTAAAGGTTTACTATTTGAACAAATATTCACAGGTAAATCCCCTAGAATCTGCAGCTGACTTGGGAGTGATGAGTGGTCCAGTGCAGGACTAAAGGAGACTTTCAAGTAAGCTTCCAGTGATAAGCTCCCAGATATGCATCAGTACTCATGTTAAACTATATCCCCAGCAGCTCAAGTCCTCTATGTACCAGCAGTAGTAAATGTTTCATGTTTGGATCAATGCTCAAAGGACTTTGGCACCTGGCTTATTCGCATAAACCTATTTTTTCCCTCTCCCCCACACACATATTCCTGCTCTGACACATCCAGGAAATCATGAAACTGATTACGCTTTCCTTGAATGACCCTGTCAAATTGATAGCAGGGCCATTTTATAAACTAGTTAAGGTGAGTGAATCACTTGACCCAATAACCTTTAACTACTAGGCTCTAAAACACAATGCTGTCTGTGATGGAAACACTGTTTGGGTTGCAGATTAATTCACTTATACTTCAGAGGTTGTTTACTGAAACATCCCATTTTAAAGCTACAATATGAAACTTTTGGCCCTCTTGCGGTTTGTTAGTGTAATTATACAAGTTAGGTTCTGCTTTGCTATTCTGTATGAATGAATCTGATGGTTTTGGCATACAAAATATATATAATGAAAGTCATTTAACAACATTCAAATCTCCACTGTTTTGCTCATAATAAAAAAGTATATATTAAAAGGAATAAAATCATAGCCTACAATCTCCTCTGAGGTCTTAAGTTAAGTTCTGATGAGTGCAAAGACTTCAAAGACAACATCTTATGATTATTAAACAGATAAGCATTAGTTATTTTTCTATTAGTTTCTTAAGCACTTACATTTGCTTCATTTGATTATATATAGCCTTAGAGTTTTCTCACTGAAGTTTTACTAAAACTCAAATTTATAAACCTTACATCAAATTTATTAGGCAAAAAATGAAAACAATTTTACATAAGCACCTACAGACCCAATACAACTGTTCTTAGTGCATTAACCCAATTTTTCCCTGTCATTTTGATGTTTTCTACCAGTAACTTATGGTTCCACTAATATAATAAACTAGCAAATAATGCTTAACCATTGTATGCATGACAATTTTCATGCTTTTTTTTAATGATTCCTTACATACCTTACCTTACATAAAGTTAATTGAAAAATACATGACTCCAGTGGAGTAAATATTAAACTCCATATATAACCTCAAATAAACTGTATAATTGAACTGAGCCTCCTCCTTGCCAGTGTTTTACTCCCGGTGACTGGGTCAAATGTTGTGAGAATGAAAGTGGGATGTGAAAATAATAAAAAAGAAAAAACATTTTGAAAGTCACCATTCACAAACGACATAACCTATTCTCTTTTTAGCAGGGGACGTGCTAGGGAGCAAGTGGGTAAAATAATAATCATAACAGGAAAAAGGACAGCACGGTTTCTGTGAGCAGACTAACACATTCCCTAAATTCTCTCTACAGTAGGCTATGCATCAGTGTTTGTGTGTGAGATAGAGGGAGTGTATGTTGTCCCTCCAGATGGCACAGAAAAGACAAACTTGCCCATGCCTGCACAATCCCTTGCTGTTTTTATAATCACTAAGAGAACAAAATGGCAACATTATATATAAGTTTTACACCTGAGTCATAATAAACACAACACTAAAATCCATTCTTCAGTTTTAGGAATGCGATGACAAGTTGGTTAGGGCATTTTGATAATCAATCAAACACTTCAAACACAGGGCATAAACAGAAACCATAAAGAAAACAGTAAGTCTGTAAGTATATTTTAAATTGAAAATTAAAATGCTTTTATCAAGAGCATTTAAACAGTTATAAAAGAGATAAATTTGCTCTCATAAGCATCATTTACTCAACCTGAATCATAAAAAGGGAACAAACCCAGATGAAACTGACAGGTTCTGGCTCGTAATTGTAGCTTCAGACGCTGTTTTACAATTTGGTGCCAATACTTAGCCTATAACAAGCCAAAAGTCATCATATTTTGTTTTGTTCATGCTAATCAATTTGTATGTGCCACACAGCATGAAAGTAAAATAATATTCATTTTATTAAAAATTAATAAAATGAATATTATTGTGGCAAGTTACAACTCTAGAGCAGTTAAATGTAAAATAACCACTTACTAAACAACAGCCTACCGGATTTCAAGAGCTAGAATGAAATAATGCAACAAATGTGTGCATTAATAAACTCACCGGAGGCGGTTTGTGCTTCGTGAGTCCTCGTCCCCCATGCAAAGGCATGCATCTCACGGTCAGGAGCACATGCAGAGCGAAAGCGCCTGACAGAAGCCCGGAGACCCGCATCCTCCTCCTGTATCCTCGAGCTCCGCTGCTAGAAGTGGAAGTGCCTGAGAAGGTTGTGGTGCAGACTCGCACGATGCCTGTGGACGACTGCTGCTGCGGAGACTGCACTTATTTATATGCAATGATTTCTTTGTTCTCTTTCCTGAAATGCACCGGGTTTTTTTTCTCTCTTATGGGCCGGAGTGACAATATTGCTTGGTCTCACCACGTGACTTTTAACTCTTTTGCTTCTGTAAAGAGCGAATCAAATGAGCTCTTTTACTTATTATAAAATACAGCCTAGTCTAGTGTATAGAAGAACGACCTAATTTTGTGAGATTTGGAAAAAATATTTTATATTTTTACATTAAAACAATGTAATCTCATCAAATTATCAGGTTTACATTTATTTCAAAATAATAACTCAAGACAGCAGCAAGTAAGCAATATATTTTATTTGTGAGCTTATGTTTAGCTATTCTTTTTAATAGCTAACTTTTTGCATTTTTCGGATTATCAGTCATCAAAATATGGTAAACACTGGTCACAGACAAGCAATTTACTTTAAATTTCACCAAGCTGACTAAAAATTTCCACAGGTCATGTTTTCATGCCATTTTAGGTCGTATTTTGTGAGTTGTTTACTTATTTTTTTTAACTCTTGTACAACCTTTTGGACATTTTTGTCCTTTTCAGTTGTTGTTTTTTTTTTATCATTTTGCCTGTGTTATTGCCATATGTGTATTTTCATTGGAATTTTACTATTTCACCCCCATTTCCTTTAATAAATCTATTTTGCACTAGGTACAAAAAATAGTTCCTCTCAGGACCTTAAGGACAAGAGTGTCCCCATTGAAATCCATGAAAACTGCTATTTTTAATCACAGTGCCATTTAACTGTAAAATGATGCAATTAAGTTTTTTACCATTTTTTATCAGATGGTGCCATTTTTTCAGGTTTGGCCAATAAAGCAAATACTCTCTTTATTACTGTTTTCTGCTTCTGCATATTATAGAGCCAGTTAGATAAATAACGCAGCTATAATCGCGTGGGTGTGTTGCTATGTATGTCAGAGTGTGGTTTGTATGCGTGTCATAAAAGAAATTGTGCGTGTGCTGGCATCTAATGTTTGGTACTGTGCCCGAACAAAATCTTCCTGAAAGCTATTTTTGAGATATCAACCTCAAATTTGGAACACAACTTGTTTAGATTTATGGCTTTGATTTTCTAGCAGGTTTAGAGTTTAACATATTGTTGGTATGGATGTCAGAGTGTGGTTTGTATGTGTGTCATAAAAAAAATTGTGTGTGTGTGCGTGTGTGCTCTTGTAATATCTGAGAGACAAAAACTCTACTGCAAGAGTTTTTAGATTTATGGCTTTGGTTTTCTAGCAGGTTTAGAGTTCAGCGTGTTTCATAAAATATATATTTTATAAAATATTGTTCATAAAGCATTTTCATAAACTTAAACCTCTGCAACGTTTTTTTGGTTTCACTTTTTACACTTTCTCTACTTCAACAATAATCTGCCATGGGTCTTCTTTAAAATGAGACGAAAATTAACTCTGTGCTCCCAAGCTTAAAATTTTAATGACAGTTTTTGACACGGACATTTTTATCCACTAAGGACCTATGTGTAACTTTTTTTTATTGATGCACAGGGGTTAAATAGTCTTTTTTTTCCATTAATGCCATTATATTGCTCATTCAGACTGATTGGTGAATGCACGAACACAAGACATTCACAGACGTTCATAACCGGTCATATCCAATCAAATCACGATGGAGGCGTTGCCTCCTCTCATGTGACTTTCCCTCATTTATTCTCAATTATGCCCTCCACCAAATTCACCACATGCTGTAGGGGGTCTGTTGAAACTAAAGACTTTAGGTTAAAACTCAATGTTATATTTTGTGATATTGGTGCAGGTTTATTTTTGTACTATGATTTTTTTTCTCGTCCAGTATTTTGAGGAGACACTGGCGCCCCTGAATATATAGTTTAATATAATCCAGAATGGCAGCGCAGCTGAATGGTTGTTCAAGCTGCACCCTCTACTGTACAGATGTAAATATACATTTCCTTCAGCCTGAGGCTTATTCATTTCACTTTTGGT
This sequence comes from Labeo calbasu, assembly GCA_019740295.1. Classification (NCBI taxonomy): domain Eukaryota; kingdom Metazoa; phylum Chordata; class Actinopteri; order Cypriniformes; family Cyprinidae; genus Labeo; species Labeo calbasu. The sequence continues at coordinate 3,958 of JAHKKF010498028.1, read as the reverse complement.
GTGAAAGGGCTTTTAGATTTTTTACATTTTTATATTAAAATAGACAACAAACCCAGCACAGTTAAAAAAACGTAGTAAATTAATGCATTACTTTCCATGAAAAGTAACTTAAGTAATGCAATTAGTTACTTTTTTAGGGAGTAACACAATATTGTAATGCAATATTTCCCCAACACTGGTTATAATGTGTGTAGTATAAATGTAATCCAGACGTGCTACATTCATCATGTTGCCATTAACATGTGACCAGCATCAGTCGCGTCGCTTCACATCCAGGACTTGTCGTCTACTGTTTTATGAATACTGTGAATTTGGACAAACTACTCTTTTCATAGCCTATACATTGTTAAAAACTTTCATTCCATAAACCACTTGGTTTTACATTAACTTGTGGTCAGATTTTAATCAGGTGAGGTACTGGGAAGTAAGTTTTGATTTTCTGGGCATCATGTTTTCCTCTCCAACTCATTTGGGGAAATTCTCCGCTATGAGATCATCCACATATGCAGGTGAACTACTAAAACCGTAGGCCTGAAAAAGTATTAGATTTTGGATGCAGCCTCTCATACTTGAAAAATCTGAGTCAATCTAGTGTGTAGTGCATTCAGATGTTTTTAGTAAATAACCAAATGACAAAAGATGAATCAGCTCGATAGTCTATGTTTTTCTTTTTTTTTTTTCAATGGAAAAACTCAACTCAGGGGTTTCTATTTTCCCTGTTTTTTTCCGAAACACCAGAGAGAAACCTCTTTTAAATGACAATGGAAAATAACCTACTCTTAGCTGCAGGCAAAATCACACTTAGCTTTTATTCATTATTTGTAACATGCTTAATTTTACATTCAACGCTCCATTGAAATCAGACCATGCATGACTCCCGACCACAATAAAAGAATTAATATCTCATTTTAGTTTACATGACAACAAGCCAATATAATCTGTCATTGCCTCAAAAAAGAAACCGAGGCTTTTTTTGAAAAGATCACAGATCTTTGCTCATTCTACATATGGTTTTAGTTAATGTCTCTAATGACTATACCACAAATAATGTGTTAGCTATGATCAAGAGGTTGCAGCACAATCCAATAATCACAAATATAAAGACCATTTTCAGTCAATCTTTCAAATTGTTCATTACTAATTAACAGGTTGCATTATGAAAGTGCTTGTGTATGTTTAAGTTAATGTTTGAATTGCCTTTTTAACTCGCTATGGGAGTGTACCAAAGATGCAGGTGCAGGAGAGCACAAAACCTAATGAGACTTCATTTACTTTTAATGTCCCACCATGAGCCTCAGATGTTGTTTTTCCCTCCTGGTAAGCCTCTTGGACTAATGGCTCATAGCTTTGTCACTGCGTCAACCTACAATGCTTATGTAAGCACGACATTATCGTCTTTGTTAAAGAAAGCTGGAAAACATTCACTCACTCATATGCACGCACATACATAATATGGTTATTTTAAGTGCAAAGGTCAGAGGTGTTAAACCCAAGAAAAATCACCTGCATAGATGAGCTCATAGTGGAGAATTTCCCCAAATTAGCTGGAGAGGAAACAGGAAACCCAGTTAGTCACAACTTGCATCCCATTATCTCTCCTGATCAAAATCTGCCCACAAGGTAATGTAAAACGAAAGGGATGATAGGATGGAAGTTTTTACGATTAACATCACTAAGCATAACATTACTAAACATCAGCTGTTTAGTCTAAATACAAGCAGTGAAATATGACTGTATATCTATTTGTTAACATTAGTTACCTGCATTAACATGTCCTAACAATAAAAACCTAAAGCATTTATTAATCTTTGTTAACGTTAATTTTAGTTGTGCTAAAATAATTTAATAGACCAGAGCTAACATTGTTCAAACATTAACAAATCTTAATAAATACTGTAATTCAAAACTATAATCTCATTCAATGTTAGTTGATGCACTAACTAACATTAAATAACAGGCTTGTTTATGTCACAAGGAAGGATTTTTATTTACTTATTTTTAGACTGAGATAAATTAGAGACTCATTACGATACATGCCCTAAAATATATAATTTTCATTCAACCAAATGATTGCAAAAGATTTTGAAGCTATATTGTGTCATCTGCTATTCCTTTTCTCCTAATACGAATTCTAAGAAACAAAAATACCAACATTTTAGGTTTTCTTTGGGTTTTGTTAGAAACAGTTAATAGCACAAGCATTGCATGTCGCTCAGAGCAATAAAAAAGTGAATCTGTTCATGCTGTCTTCCATTTTTAGGAGAGAACATGGAGAAACAATCTCAGCCAGACTTTTACACAGACCTTTTGGTTCTTATCTGTGTATCTGCTGTAATCTATAACCACATGCCTCTTTAAATTCAAACCAGACTTTGAGTGAAGTCTTGCTGGGAGCCTCAGCAGGAAAAACCCACTGGCCTCACCAGAACCATTATATTGGTTCTTCCAAACCACATGCGTTCTTTGTTTACTTCGCTTTGGAGTTTGATGGGGCTGTGGTGAATGATCTAACACTTAAACATAGAATACAAAGAAGAGTTAAATATAGTATTGGGGTGAATTCCCTAAGAATAAATCTATGCAGTGTAATATGCTGTCAGTATATTAATATCAAAGGGTGTATGCATCTTATTATTGTACTTTTGCTCTGAAATACAACAGAAAACCAATCCAAACTGTGCACTCATTGAGAAGGTCGACTCCAAAGTACACTTGAATGACCTTCAAGCTTGAATGCTTGAAGCAGTAATATAGGGCAAATGAGGAGAGGATGTGTAACACAAAATAACTTCTGATGAATCTTCATAATGGCTTTAGGAAGTTGCCTGGATATGATTATCAGCTCGGAGAAGTTTACGTCATTTAATGTGTATCTGATAAGGACAATCCCCTGGTTCCCCTTACAAAAATTATGCTCCTTTGATGCTAGAGGAATTCCCATATAAAGAGACTAAAAGATCATTATAATTTTCTCTAAGAAGAAAGAAAGTTGCACAGATTTGGAATGGCATGAGGGTGAGTAGATTCTTTTTAATTTCTGGATGAACTATAGTTTTAACTCATTGGATATACTACTCAATCACTGCTTTGCTCCAGAAGGCGCTGTTGCACTGACTTTTGAGTTAATTTTTCTTTTGTAAATGGAAAAAGTGCTCTTGCGCCATCATGTGGCAGAATTCTTCAATTAAAAATGATGTAATTTTCTGACCTGTCATTATCAGTGCACTTTAAACCTGAAGGGTTTTATAAAAATATACACTACCAGTCAAAAGTTTTTGAACAGTAAGAATTTTAATGTTTTTTAAATACGTCTCTACTGCTCGCCTGCATTTATTTGATCCAAAGTACAGCAAAAATAGTACAATTTTGAAATATTTTTACTATTTAAAATATATTTTAAAATGCAATTACTTCCTGTGATTTCGAAGCTGAATTTTTAGCATCATTACTCCTTCAGAAATCATTCTGAATCATTCTCATGATAATAATTATATAACTATCATTTCTTTCCCCTGCCTCCAAGCTTTTGAATGGTATATTGTATATAATGTAACAAAAACTTTTTATTTCAGATAAATGCTGATCTTTGGATCTTTCTATTAATCAAATAATCCTGAAAAAAATGTACTCAACTCTTTTAAATACTGATGATAATAATAATAATAATGTTTCTTGAACAGCAAATCAGCATATTAGAATGATTTCTGAAAGATCATGTGACTGAAAATGTGAAAATTTAGCTTTGATCACAGGAATAAATTACATTTTCAAATATATTCAAATAGAAAGCAGTTATTTAAAATAGTATGATAGCAAAAATAGATCTTTTAGTGAAATAGTAAAAATGCTTTTGCTATATTTTGGATCAAATAAATGCAGCCTTGGTGAGCAGAAGAGACTTTAAAAAATATTAAAAATCTTACTGTTCAAAAACTTTTGAATCTTAAAATTCCAACAT